>PVLC010011656.1:0-46252 GCA_004027655.1 Graphiurus murinus | reverse complement strand
TTAAAGTGATTCACAATAGCTGCGTAAAAAATAAAATGTGTTCTGCATCCACATCAATGGTATTATTACAACATAGAAAAGCCCAAATTTTTAATTTTGAGGAGAATAAAAAGTAATAATTGCCTCTGGGCATAAGGCAGAGTCTCATTAGTTACCCAAGTAGGTGATGAGTTTAACAGTCTAGTAGGTTTTGAAATTTTAATTTAATTTAAATTAAACTCGAATATTATGCAACCCATTTTATTATCATCTTATAATAGAAAACAGAATGCTATTATTTGCAGCTTTGGTTTTCACACCAACAGAAGAGATAAAAAGGAAAACATTTCAAATCCCACATGATGTGCAAGACTAAAACCTCATAAACTAAAATGACAAATGTATGATTTGTGTAATCCAATTACTCACAATTAGGTTGTTTTTGTCATAACAATCTGTGGTGAAATGTAACAGGAAAAGTGAATAAATAGCAAAAAAGATTTTTTTTTTTTTTTTTTTTTTTTTTTTTTTTTGTACTGAGGCTTGAACCTGGGACACTCTACCTCGGAGTTACACCCTCAGCTCTTTTTAACTTTTTTTTGTTTGTTTGTTTGTTTTGAGACAGGATCTTGTTAAGTTGCTAAGGGTTTCACTAAGTTGCTGAGGATGGCTTCAAACCTGCGACCCTCCAGTCTCAGAATTCCAAGTACTAGGATTACAGGTATGTACCACTGTGCCTGGCTAAAAGAGATGTGATTTTAAAGGCAAAATTCAGAATTTACAAAATAGAACAGTACTCTAAAGGTTTATCAAGGATTTTTAAGCACCATCAACAAACTACAAATACAAATGAAGGAGCATGTGAATCACACCCCAGTGAACATGGGAGGGCAGACATTTCTTCCACAAATGGATTTCAAACCTTTTGGGAAAATATCCAGAAGTGGGACTGCTGGCTCATACGGCAATCATTTTTTTAGTTTTTTTGAGAACTTTTCCATAATAACTACACTAATGCATATTCCTACCAACAGTGTACAGGTTTCCCATTTCTCCATATACTCCTCAATCTAAAGTCACTAAGAGAGTGAATGTCAAATATTCTCAAAACGCACAAAAAAGTATAAGCATTTGAGGTAAAGGGTATGTTTATTAGCTAGATTTAATTATTACACATTGTATTAATAATTCAAAACATCACTTTGCATCACATATATGTATACACGATGCATATCCTAGATATGACACATATCTAGGATTTGTCAATTTAAAAATAAAAATTAAAACTCAAAAAAGGAAGCTTGAAAAAAATAAAGATAATACATATTTCAAAAAAGCCCCTGCTAGGTAAGGTCCTTGCAAAAATTCCATATTAACCTTTCCATTCTCTTTTCCCAAAACAATCCTTCAGAAAAACACAGGCACTTGCAAAAATGTAATGGTGTACAGTAACCTAGGTTCCCTAACCTTTTAGGTTAATCTGTACCTTAATGACTCAGTTTATTGACATCAGGGGATTGCATTTATGGCAGAGATTAGATCCCAAAGCACACAGAGGAAATCAGGACCCTCTCATTCAAGGCTAAGGCCACCACCATTATTACCATGGTCCACTCCTCTGGGTGTGGCACAGCCTCCACCCAGGGTAACTAGGTGACTTGACAACCTTAAAGGCGACTCTAGGGAGGAAGTAGCATCATAGTCCTTGAACTTTCTAGGGCAGTTCATTTCCATTTTCTTCTACACAGTCAAAACAACTACTGGCTTCATCAATAAAGGGTTTAAGTCTTCCCGGGGTGACAGAGAGTGGAGTGAAGACTCTAGAGCCCAGCCAAAAAGCAATGTACACAAAAAACACTCCATTTCTCTATCAGACACCTGTGCCCATTGCCCCCAAGCATTGCCCTTAGGGCCCTGTGCTCCTTCATCTGCACTAGCAGAGTCCCGCTGGTCCTGAAGTGGGCCATGCAAAGAAGAAAGGGTTTTCTGAAAGGAGCCCCTGGAAAGACAGGTGCGGGGACTCTGTAACCACTTTTCCTTTTTGACCCTTACAGGGGTCTGCCTCAAGCCTCTAAAAGAGTACACCAGAGGCCCATTTCCCATCCTGTCCATCACCAGTAACTTTCCGCTTTATTTAAATTAACCGTATCCTTCCGTCTTCCTTTCCTAGGACACTGAAACTTCTGCAGCTCTCTTCCCCAGCCTTACCTCCTCCAATTCTTCCTTCCTTGGCCCCAGTCTCTGACCTTCGCCCCTCTCTTCTCCTCTCCCTCGCTGAGCCCCTTCACCTCATCCATTCCAGTCCCAGGCTCTCCAGATTCCCGGGCTGTTTGCTGGTGAGAAATCCTTGCTGCAGCGAGGACCTGAGTCCCCGCGCGCGCAGCCCAGTGGCAGCAGAGGGCTAGGCTGCGAGGGAAGGCGAGGACAGCCGAAGAGGGAGGCGGCGCGCCCTCCCCGTGAGCCTGCAGGATGCGGCAGGGGCCTGGGGGCCTGGGGAGGTACTGACCCCCCGAGCCCCTCATCCGGGCTTGCGGACCTGGCCCGAGGGCCAATTTCCTGCCAAGTGCATCCAAGAAGCAGAGGCGCCCGGAAAGCCGACAGAGGGGCTCTGGGGGGGGGTGCCCATCCCCAGAGTCGGTCCCTCTGCGAACAGGGAAGAAGAGAGGAGGGAGTCAGTGAGTGGTGAGGGGAAGGGAGAGACCTGTCTCCCTCCCTCTCGACCGGCTCCGGAACGTCGGAGAGACTGGGGCGCTCAGGTGAGCAGCGGCGGGTGCAGCCCGCGAGGGGTGGGCGAGGGGCGCGCGGAGGGCCCCAGGCTGGGGCCGGTGCAGGCTGGCGGGAGGCTGGCGGTGCGAGCCCGGAGCGCGTGCGGTGGCCGCGGCGCCAGTGTTTGTGTGTGTGTGAGAGAGAGCGAGGGGCGAGCGCCAGTGCAAGTGAGGCAAAGAGAGAGCGCATGTCTCATCCCCGCGAGCAGCCACTAGACGCGCCACCACCATCTTTTGCATGTGCAACATTTGCAGCCGGACAGAAAACCTCTCCCAGGGCTATGGAGACTGCGGGAAAAATCTGGCAGCTCGCGATGGATTGCTAAAGGGGCAATAGTCATCATCATAAACAACCCAGACCTTTCTTCTTTCTTTCTTTTTTTTTTTTTTCTTTTCTTTTGGTTGTTTTTAATTTTAGCGCCATCGTCTTCAATGCCTCTGTGAACAGTCTTGAGGAAGAGTGTGAGAGAAAGAGAGAGAGCGCACGCCAGGGAGAGGAGAAAAGAAGATGAGGATTATTTGCAAACAGATTGTCTTGTTTTTTTCTGGATTTTGGGGACTCGCCATGGGAGCCTTTCCGAGCAGCGTGCAAATAGGTGAGCTCTGTTCGGGTAGGGTGTGCATGTGTCTGGCTACAGCAGATATCCGAAAGTGAGTTAAATGAGTTACTGATAAGCAATTCAGGGAAACCTCCGCGGCAGATGATTTCTTTCCTGTTCTTCATCTTTTCTCCCTTTACTGCCTCTTTAGTGCAGGTACCATTCGAATATACACAGGACAGCCCACCCTATTTCCACGTTTGGTTCAAGTCAGTTAAATAGGGTCGGAATAAGTTGGGCATGAAACCTCCGTGGGGTTTGATTGTATTTAATGTGATACCGCTTTTCATCCCTCTCTCTAGAGCATGAAGGGGGAGTCCAGTTTGTTTTATTTTTTATTTTCAATCTACTACTTATGCTGGATGCCACAGCTTTCTCGCTATTGTGGAAGAAGAATGGGGGGGGGGACGTTTCCACCCGCAGCCCCTCTGCCTTTTCTTGCTACCTACCAGTTAGCAGATTCCAAAGTTAGACCCCTTTCCAGGAACCTTCTCTTGTTTTATTTTGTCTTTCTCTTAAAGCGTTTGTCCTTATTCCTCTGTTAACAGGGACCTCCCCATACACGGTTTTTCTTGCTATTCTCCTCTCCGGTCTTTTAATGGGACGCAGCTATTGAATTTCTTCCAGCTAAACCCAGCCTCAACACTGCATCATTTCTCTAGACTGTGCACAAAACGGAGATGATTAGGCTGAGTCCAGGAGCTGCAGAAAAACAAAGTTCATCTCTCCTTTCTGATTTCCCTCTTTTGTGTCTGCCACCACATCCCTTCATTTCTGCATTTTAACATAAATCTCTTTCCCCAGGTCATCTGCATGCCTGTTAAAGAGAGATGCCCTGTGCTGTCTGATGTAGCAATGTGCTAGCAATCCTGGGGAGGGCAAGAGAGAGAAAGCAAAACACACTAAATGGTCTCAGAGGTCATTGCAATTTTGACACATTGGAAGGAGAAAAAGCTGAACTGTCCTAAAGACTAAAATACTAAGCAGGCACTTTAGGGACAAAGGCTAGTCTCCCAAGATGTGGTCCAGATAGCTCCTAGTTATATGTGCTTATGAGTGGTAGTAGATTTGGCAGTGCTCAGGGTGGGTATATCATTTACAACAGGAAACACTGAATGTGCTCTTCTTCCTGCTGTTTTTAATAGGTGGTCTCTTCATCCGAAACACAGATCAGGAATACACTGCTTTTCGATTAGCAATTTTTCTTCATAACACCAGCCCCAATGCGTCGGAAGCTCCTTTTAATTTGGTACCTCATGTGGACAACATTGAGACAGCCAACAGTTTTGCTGTAACAAATGCCTGTAAGTAGAAGATAAGTTATGGATAAATTAGAAGAGATTTAAAATGAAGTAATCGAGTCCTCTTCCTGTTTATTTTTATTAATTTTTTTTAAGAAGGAAATTTCAAGATTTGTACGGTTGCTGTGTTTCAGAGAACATCAGAGCTAAAAACAAGATTAAGTCTCAGGGATATCGAACTGATCCTGTTCTTTCCCTTTATTTCTTGTCTGGGTGATTCAAGTTGAATTATCCTCCAATATTTCAGTGATATTAATACCATCTGAATGTCAATTTAGTGAAAATTGTACTCAGTCTAGTTTTCTACTCTCTTCCTTTGGTTTTTCTTATTTGCTGTTCACTGGAGTAAGATTATGCCCTGCCTTTAAAGAAGACTCATGATCTTTTTACCTAGTAAAGGCAATGGAAGCTTTCTAATAGTGAGAAAGAGAGGAGTGGTAGTGTGGAGGATATATATGTGAGTCGGTTGGTTGACGCTGCCATTGACCTGGTGATGTCACTTGAGGCTGCCCTGCTTGGTTGTAAATGTCTCTTACTATCACGTAATGCATATATCCTGTGGATGTAACTCCATGAATCCTTACCTTGATGCCAAATCACATTAGTCTTTGATCCATCTGAATACACAAACCAACACAGCTGGATCTGTTACCCCACACAATGAAACTAACTGGGTACTCTCACCTAATGCTATAGGAAAGAGACTGTACAGTGCTCACTACCAAGATTCTTTAGCACTTAATGTACAACTGTGCATGTATTCCAAACACTTCCAAACATGATCAGTCAATAGCATCATCATACCACCTTTTCATTCTCCAAGGAAGTACATGCTTCACAAGCTTCCTCAATTGTATACACTAATCTACCACTGTTTGAAATCTCTATACTAGGATAATGATTATAGAATATTGAAGACATATAGGAATGATTTCTATTTAAAATTTTACATGGTTTCACAGAAGACATAAATGTGCAATTTGAGTTATAGAACATCTTCATTATAGCAAGTTGAGACATCTTTTAGTAATACAAATCCTGTCAATACAAGAAAGTATACCATAAAAAGAAACAAGTGAAATTGAAAACAAAGAGTTTTTAAATGTCTGGAGGATATTAATTCGTTAACTTAAATTTCTTCATTCATATTTAATTGTCAACAATTAATTTCACAGATTTATATGATCACTTTTCTTGAATTTTTAGAACATAGTTCCATAAAATGGTTGAAGTATTTGATGATTTTGTAAAATATCACAATTATATTGTTTTTCAAGAACGCTATAATTCCCAGGAGCATTAATTAACTTAAAAAATCATGTGTTTTATATTGTAATAAAATTAATATAGCAAAAGGATGTTCTTTTTAAGCTGAACATATAAATCAGAGCTAGATTTGTGGGTCATTTTTATAACTTTTGTGAGTTATTTGCTTCATATTTAAAGTGTTAAAAAGGGATTTCAATGCCTCAAATAGTTCCATGGAAAGTATTCTCCTTAACACATGAATATTATTTGTTTATTTAAATACTTTTTTCATGTCTCTCCCAAGATTCTACCAACACAGGTTACTAGCCTTAAAAATAGTTGATGATACAAATATATGTAGAGGTACTTTGTCAATAGTAAATTACTTTTTAAATATTATTATTAAGCTTTAAATGATTTTCTTGAGTGGTAGATGGTTTAGATTTATTTTGTTCTTTTTCACAAAGAAAGATCTTAAAATATACTGACATTTGCACAATGACTTACAGTTATGTAAATTAAGAAGTGCTAATCCTTTCTTCCTCCATATAATTTGTTAGCCTCATTTGTAGTCATTTTAACTACAATTATTTTATTTATGTGACACAAATATACATTAAGTGTTATTGATAAAGTACCTGTAAATATGAGAAACTAATAGGAAGTTGTGTACAAAATAAAAAAGTAGAACAGGTATGAAATATAGAGGATGCTATTCTTTAACATTAGAATTGACAAAATTGAAATAGTAAACTTTAAATCTGTTTTGAATCCAAGTATAATGCAATGTTAGTGATCTAATTTTTCACAATCACATCACACATAATTCATTTTGTAGAGATGTTTAAAAATACTTAAAACAAATTGCAATAAGGAAAAAAACATTTTCTTTTGAAGGAAAGGATAGCTATTTTGAAAAATGACTATGCGGAATGTCCTTAAGGCAAATCTAAGCTGAGTTTGGGGAAAATCAATAGTCAGAGAGTTAGGGTCAGGTGATTGGTGTTTGTTGAAAAGACTGAGCCAAAGCATCTAGACTCGTGATTTTCCAGTCTAATTAAAGGTGAAACGTAAGCAGTAAATATAAGGCAATCTCATCTATCAAGCTTTATGCCTATGGGTACAAAAGGGTACAATTTATTCTTGAAATTTAGTATTCTGGGGAATTTTACATGGAACATTTTTCTCACTGTGATACAGACTGGATTTTCAAATTTGTCATGTTGTATTAAGCATAGGTGGTACATTAGGTTTATATTTTAATTGTGATTTTTCTACAGTGGTTCCTTTAAAAACTTTGGAGTCTAGTTTCTCTGTGGACAAGGACCATTAAACAAGTTATGTTTAATTATTATGGAAAATACACTCACACAAAAGACAGATTAAAGTATAAATTGTGTTGGTCACCTATTGGACAGGTATAATTTAATGCTGGTTCTTTTGCTCAAAATCATATTAGTGCTCTAAGAATACTGTGGGCAACTAAACTATTTGATGTATAGGGTATATATACTCATGAGTCTAAACTTGATTAACCCAAACTTAGCATTTTTGGTATCAATTCTAGTTTCAGTAGGAATAATTTTGACTTATGGTTTTATTTGATTTTCCACAATATTTTTGTAAGATTAAATTAGAATGTTGTTTTGCTTGTTAGATATTTACATTGTTGGAAAGACACACTTTGCTGATCATTACACTGAAATTATAAGGAATGCACACAATAAAATTTATGACCTATTCCAATAACAAAAAAAGTAAGTGTAATATGTGATCTATGCAAATTACAAAGGATGACAAGAATGGACATTTAAAAATACGAAATCAGCAATTTTATTTAATTAAAATATTATACTATTACCTTTAAGATAGACATAAAACTAGCTATCTTTGCAAACAATCATGCTAGTTAAATTGGATAATCTCCTTTCTAAAACATTTGAGACAACCTGAAACAGACTGTTTTTTAAGATATTTTTCTAATACTTAGTGAAAATGGATAGGTATATTTGGTTTGGAAGATAATGTATGTTTTGACTAAAAGTCATCATCAAAATACTAAATTAGTCTAGCACCAAATTTCCTAAAAGATAAAAATGCTGGACACATTGCTATTATTAGTTTAATCCATCTACATTTAAAATCTTGTAAAAGAAATGGTCCTGTAATAAGGCAGTTGGTGTACAATATAATCCACAAATATCTCATTTCCAAAATAAACCTTTGAAATTTCAGATGGGCAATTGGAAATACATAATATAACATATTAAGTGTTTATATATTATCACTTTGGTGAAATTTAGCAGAATTTTATAGAGTATTCCCAACTTTTTAAACTTTGAAAGAAAGGACTGGTTGTTTTTTTTTTTTCCCCATTTTTTAATGATGTGTTTATCTTGCTCTTCTTTTCTATCAAAATCTTTCTATTTAATTGTTTAGGAAGTTGTAACCATCAAAAGTAGATTATATACTATACTCCAGAAGTGAAAAAAAGTTGTTATTTTTAAGATAAGTAATTCTGTAGTCAATTTACTGGTCAATTTTAAATAGCCAAGGAGACTCGTCCTTGTAAAAGAAGCATGTTATGTACAATAGAGTTATTTAGTTCATTTAAACATATGGAAAATGAGACATGATATCCAATAGGCTCTGCAGGAATTTCCTCTTATATAGTAGGTATGTAATGAGAACTCATTGAATTGAATTTTACTAAGTAATATAATATTTGGTGTTTATTTCAACAGTGGTTAAGTATTGTTGTGTATTTTCTCTTCCAGAAACATAAAGCCCTAAAAAAGCATTTTAAGAGTTTACACTGGGCCACTATAATCATCCTAAACATGATAAATATGAAATTCTGATTCTGCAAAGTTGGTAGTAAAGATACATTAGAATTAAATACTGTTTGCTTATTTTTAGAAAATGAGTAATGTGACTCTACCGTGACTCTTAGTAAGTTTCCTTATTTTCAATTGGGTAGCAAAATTCTATGCTGATTTGAAATAATTCTTTGGTTTTTAAATTTTTTATCTCTTCCCCATATTTCCATCCTGAGATTAATGACAAAGTTATGAGTCATATTCCCATGTTGTGTTCCTTTCTTAAATGATAGGATGATGCATAATTTACATTAATGTATTTCACAGTTGTCACAAGATTAAGCTTTCATAAAATTGTCAGAAAAAATTTTTAATTTTGTTTAATCTGCATTTTTCTAAGTGTTGTTTATTTTCTAAAGAGGAAAAAATTTACTTCCTGGCCATGGGAAATATCTGTAGCTTTGTCCTGTCTCTCTATCTATCTATGTATCTATGTATCTATGTATGTATGTATCTATCTATCTATCATCTATCTCTTATTTAAAAGTAATATTGTAATTATTCTGGATTTTAAATGTAGAATAAATATAACATATACTCTTTTTTATGGCATTGAGATTGAATTCAGGGGGTTCTACCTCTGAGCTACATACCCAACCTTATTTTATTTATTTGAAATTTTGAAACAAGATCTTACTAAGTTGCTGAGGGCCTCACTAACTTACTGAGGCTGGCCTTGAATCTGCTATTCTCTTGTCTCAGCCTCCCAAGTACTGGGATTACAGGTGTGTGCCACCAGGACTAGCTTACATCTTATAATTTAAGATAACACATAGTTTTTAGGCTGATTTTGTATAAATGATTTTATTTGACCTCAAGTTAATTTTACAATGAGACAGTCTGAGAAGACAGGCATTATTTTGTAGTTTTACATCTTTTCTTTAAAAGATATCAATTTACTTGTCAAAGTCTAACATACTACTATACTTTGTAAAAGACTACAAAGACCAAATTTGAACCAGGTCTTCTAACTACCATCCTAGTGCTTTACCAGGAGGCCATAAGGCTGTGAAAAACATATGTATTGAATTTGCATAAATTAAGATAGAACAAATAATTCTCATTTATCTTTTCTCTAATTTAATTGCAACACTTTAAAGGAAATAGGGCAAGATATTTCTGGGAAATTCATTCATTAATTACGTGACAGTGAGTGATATAGCAAATGCTGAAGTCATATAATCCAATGAAGTCATCCATTCATTCATTGGCTTGGATAATGAATGTCACCATGTGTTCATTAAACAAATTTGTCAAGGGCAAATCTATTCAAGACACTATTCTGGAAACTGAGAATACAAAACTTAGAAGAGTAGATACTACCCTCAATGGGCTCATAGTCCAGTGGGTGAGATAAGTTATAGAGTACAGATTACAGTAGAGTAAAATAAAATGCTTGAGAGAAAATCAGAGTGATAGGACAGAGAGAAACACAGGAAGGATAATTATAAAACGCTTTACATGGTATCCAAGGGATGATGCTGCCTGGTCTGAGTGTCAAGGCTCTTGTTGAGTCTTTTGAAGAAGAGGGAGGAAGGAAGCCATGCCTAGCCAAAGGAATGATACTCAAGAAAGCACAAGGTGTGGGGAGGCAAGCATGTTTGAGCTGTGGAAAATCATTTAATCTGCCTGTGGTACAGAGTGTGAGGGGGAGAGGTCTGCTAAGGGATGTGGCTTTGTAAATCTACAGAGTATCTTTAGCTGCTGCAAGGAGACTCTGGAATAAAAAGGGAACTCATAAATTACTTGAACAGAATAATGACATGGTCAGATTTATATTTTGCAAACAACAAACTGGTTGCAAGAGAGAGAATAGAGTGGAAGGGGATAAACAGGAAGAAAAAAGCCCCATTAGTTGAGTGTCAAAGCAGTACAATTTAAAGTGATGGATGCTTGGATAAAAGTAGAAGCATCAAGGAGAGAGAAAAGCTTATAGATTCAATAATATAGAACTTTTGACAGAACTTGGTGATTGATTGAATGTCTATATGGGAGAATGTCGAAGAAGTGTAGTAAGGAATTCTCAGATTTCTGGCCTGGGCAAATGTGTTTTGCTGGAGGTACTAATTGAAAGAAGGGACACACAGGAGAAAAAGCATATTTGAGTGGGGTAAGATGAGATCCATGTGGATGTACTAATTTTAAGGTGTTAAAAGGCACCCAAAAGAAGAGATGCAGTAGAGGTTTGGAGATCTTGGAGTCAGCCTGAGCTAAAAGCAGATTGTCGTCTCTGTGGCTGGCTGGATGGAGCCATGAAGTGAATGACATCAGCTAGACTGAGCATCAGCAGTGAAAGACTGCTAAGCACCAGATCCCAGGAAGTGCCAGTAGTTAGGGGCAGGGAGAGGAAAAGAGTAAAACAAAGGAGACTCAAGGAAAATGGGTCAGAAAGTTCAAATCAAAGGAAAATTAGGCAAGAGTAATTTCACAGGAGCCAAGAGGTGGGCAGAATTTCAAGTAAATAGTGATCAACCATGTCAAAAGCTACAGAGTTTAGATAATGAATTGCAAGGAAAATTATAATAACTTTAACATAGATCTTTTTTTCTCTTCTATTTAAAGTGGTCTTTTGTATTTTGGCCAGAAAAAAGAAGACCCCTTTCTTAACCTCATGTAGATTCTAATAATATATAGGTTTTTTTCGCATAAATTGACCTAGAATATTCTTATCTTTTACTTAGCAATAGAGAATGACAGTTTCCTCCAGTCTTTTGAGTCAGATGGGTTTAAATTTGCAATCAGAGAGTAGTTAGATTACTTAATACTTCTGAGCCTTGATTTCTTTGTCTGTTAACACAGGAAAATCACACTTAACACATGTAAATTTTAAGAACAATAGAAATGTGTGTGGAAAATATTCCACATATAGTTAGTATTCAATTAATTTTAGCTGCATACATATTCTATATGATATGGAACATTTTTTCTCTAAGCCAGTTTTAAAATTCCAAGTTATTTATATTTTGTACTTATACTTTGAAAAGGCAATTTATTTTAAATACATATATTTGGTTGATATTTCATACAAACTTTGATCTCTTAGTCAATTGTTCATTTTAACTTTGTATACACATCTAGAGCTGTATTTGTCAAAATTATTTTGAAATCTAAGAGAGGGTAACTTTACGTGGGGTTTCTAGATCATTCATAGCAAGGATTGTTCACTGGTATATTAAAGGAGGAAAATGAATCCTCCTAACTTTTGACAGAATTGTTGGTGCTTGTGTGCAGTGTGCACCTATATGTATTTGCAGAGACTCCTAAACTTCTGAACAGCTCCTTAATGAGGTCTAGTCATAAAAAGGGCCTAGGACTATGGCCCTGAAGGAACTACATGTAAACTAAATAAAAAAAAAGAGCTCTTCATTCCCTACCTTCATCATTTGAGAAAAAACATACAATTTATCCCTGAACCCAACCAGGAATTTTATAAACTCTATCTTCACTAAATTTGTCCCTGAGATGGAATATAATCAGTCTGTCCTCACTGGAAAAATCCTTGACTTAGTCCTCCACCTCTCAGACTGTCACCTTATTATTTTTATTTCTTCTCTTACTATCAAAAGTGCTACATATTCTATATCAGCTCTTTCTATTTTTATAACTATTTACCTTTTGCCTCACCATCCTGTCTCCTGGAACACCCTGTTCTTGAAGGTCATGAATGAATTACAAATTAGTAATTCCAATTGTTGTTTCTTAGTCCTCAGTGCCTCTGAACACTTTGCAGGAGTTAACATTGCTGACAACACCCTAATCTTTGAAGCTCATTCCTCTCAAGATAATAACAATATTTATAAATATATTGAACACTGACTGCATACCAGAGTTTTGTGTTACCTTACTTTTTACACAACTCTGAAAAGTGGGAATTATTTTTTTATCGTTTTATAGATGGAGAAACTGAAGATTTGCATAGCTATGAAAATATGCCTAAGAACCACAAAGTGTCCCGGGTATCAGATTTTATTTTATTTTTTGTTTATTTTTTATATAATAATTGGTGCATTGTAATCATACATCTTTGTTAGGTGCAAGCTGATAAAGGCATTTATGCACACATTTCTCATTTAACCCCTTCCCCAATTCCCCCCCCACTCCCTCGTCCTCCCTCCTTCTCAAGTTCAGTTTAGTGATTGACCTTGATTTTAAAGTTAGTTCTCAGCCATGCGAGGTGGCTCACACCTGTAACTCCAGTACTTGGAAGGCTGAGGTGGGAGGATCGCTGGTTTGTGGCCAGCTTCAGCAACTTAGTGAGACTCTCAGCAACTTAGAAAGGCCCTGTTTCCAAATAAAAATAAATAAATAAAAAGGACTGGTGGTGTAGCTAAGAAGTAGAATGTCCCTGAGTTCAATCCTCAGGACCAAAAATAAATAAATAAATAAACAAATAAATAAAATCAATTCTCTTACTCAATACACTACTTGCCTGCCATTCACACTATGGTATCTTGATTTGTAGATATTTACACAGTACCCATCACTTGAGATGCCTAGCTAGAGAGCTACCTAGTTATATTAAATATAAGATGAGACTATAATATACCAATAAAAGTATAAAAATAAAACCTGTTTACTCTCAGTAAATAAATAAATAAATATAAGATGTTTATTTCAAAGGTACCTCCTTAAAAGCTTGCATTTACAGTGAATGTTGATTCTTTTATGTGATTTGCAATGCAGCACAAAAATTTCAAAATTCTAGTTGGCAACCCTCCCATTACTTTAGATTGCCAAATTCATGTCAAAATACCACCATGTGTAAAAAAAATGACTAAATGACTCAAAATTAGTATGCAAACAGTCTTGAATATGCAATTAGTTGGCCTTTTTGTAGGAACATTATTTGATTTCAGAATAACTACAGATAATCAAAACTATGCTGCAGAGTAAACTACTTTAATATGTTCTTAACTGTGAAAGGTTTTCTTTAACATGTTTTTTGGATTCCAAATAAACATGGAGACAACTCTTCTAGAGCATTGGCCTAAATGAAAATTGTTTCAGTCTTTATAACATTGTCACTTGCCTCAAACTTAATAAAACGGCTATAGTATCAATGAAAAGTTCAATGTCACATTAGAAATAAAAGTAAAACAACATTTAAAATTTATCCCTTCTTTCACCAATCCACTATATTTCTCCAGATACAACAAAAGTTGTACCATGGTTATAATCAATATTTGCTGACTTTTATTACTAATGTACTTGTTCCAAAAAGGATTTTTACTCGGTAATTTTAAAAATATTATGTTGTGTTCTTTCCATTTTTATTTTAAAGCCAATACATACTTGTAAAAATTTCAAGTGATTTAGAAATGTGAAAATATTCATTAATTCAGCACTTGGAGATGATCAGAGCAAACAGTTTTCTATAAATCCTTCCAGACTTCTGTAAAGACCTAGAGAGATAAAGAGTAGTGCAAACGTAAGCTTGTATTATATATCAAGACATTAAAGTGTTTGATGCAAGTAATATCATTTCATATCTTTATTTTTACCAGTGGTATATTTCACTTAATCACAAAAGGCTTCCTGTCATTATATAAGAACTATGTAATTTTCTTTTACTGCTACATAAGAAGCCATGGTGAGAAGTTTATATGATTTATATTGTTTCCTCATTTTTGATATTATAAACAAAAGAGCAGTAAAATTCTTTGTGTACCTCTGTGAATATTCCTATAGGATCAACTTCTGGTGGTGAAGTTACTATATCAAATGTAGATTTGGGCTTTTAAATAGATATTATCATATCTTTTCCCTTAAAAATGCTATTTAAATTGATAATCACCAGTATAAGAGTTGATTATTTTTCTATGACCTGCCAACACTAGCCATTATCACTCTCTTGAATCTTTGCTTGTCCTGATGGGCGAAAATAACATCTAATTGCTGCTTTAATTTGCATATTTTTATTAATAGTGAGGCTGATAAGACCTATCTGTTTCTCTCCTTGTGAGCTGCCTGTTCTTTTCCTTTGCCAATGAAAGTTTTCTTCTTTACTTGTGGGAGTGTTTTATATACTCTAGAAATGAACTCTTTTGTCATATATGTTGCAAAGTATTCTTCTACTTTTTCCTTTGGCTTCTAGCTTCATTATAATGTCTTTTACTCTGTGGACATTTTGATTTTTTTTATTTAGTCTAATCTGTGAGTCATTTTCTTTGCTGCTTCTGAGTTTTGGGTTATGGTTATAAAGCATTATATGCTTAAAACTATAAAAATATTACCCTACATACTACAGTATGTTTGTGGTTCTAAATTTTATATTTCTATCACAAACTCTTCCAGACTATATCTTATTATTTATGACAGGAATCTATGTTTGATTTTTCAGTATTGTTTATTTTAATATTATTATTTATTTTTTTTTTTTGGCGGTACTGGAGGTTGAACTCAGGGGCATTCTACCTCCGAGCTATACCCCCAGCCCTATTTTTTATTCTTTATTTTGAAACCGAGTCTCACTAAGTTGCGGAGTACCTCACTAGGTAGCTGAGGCTGGCCTCAAACCCGGATCCTCTGGTCTCAGCCTCCCAAATGCTGAGATTACAAGCGTGCACCACCACGCCCGGCATTTCTTGGAACTTTGTGCACAACTGAGGCCTTCATTTTTCTTTTATACTCTTATTGATGTACTGTAATCATGCATCATACTGAGGTATAGAATATATAGGAATATACATGCACACAATACTCAGTATGTTTCCTATTGGATCCCACCTCACTTCTCCCCCTTCCTGTACATGTCGTTGAGATTGTCAGTGATCATTTCATATACTCACATAGCATAACTTAAACTGTTACCCAGCCGGGCGTGGTGGCCCACGCTTGTAATCCCAGCATTCGGGAGGCTGAGACCAGAGGATCCGGGTTTGAGGCCAGCCTCAGCTACCTAGTGAGGGACTCTGCAACTTAGTGAGACCCTGTTTCAAAATAAAGAATAAAAAATAGGGCTGGGGGTGTAGCTCGGAGGTAGAATGCCTCTTAGTTCAATCCCCAGTACCACAAAAAAAACCACACAAAAAAACAAACAAACAAAAACAAACAAACAAACAAAAAATCCTGTTACCCTCATGTTACTCTCATTACATCTTCGCTATCCTCCCTAAATGATGCCCTTTTGACCAAATTTAAGCATGAGCAAAAAATCTGTATTTGATTTATTTTGAAGCCCTTCCATTTGTTGTTCTTTACCTACCTACCTTTTTCTGCCAGTCCCTAATGCTTATATTGTTGTCTCTGGCATTTTCATTATCTGTTTCTTGCTACTTCTAGTATTTCTTAGTAATTTTTTTTTCTGATTGTCACGCACCATCTGACCAAGTCCTCTTGCTTCTTCATCTGAAGCTTATCACAAATATTTTCACTTTGTTCTCCTGCCTTCCCATCACCCATGCGTAAGCCAATTAAAGTACTACTTTAATAATTTCATAATTAATCTCCTGCTTCTACACCTTTACCTTTCCCCATCTACTATGTATACTGGAGCCAGCCTGGAGTGCCTTTCTGAATTTATAAACTGGAAGCTGACCCTTCCTTATTTCTTTTCATTCCCTTAGAAGGAAATCTCAGCTTTTGCATGGGCCTGCATGATCTCATTCTTGTCTACCTCTGCCTTCTTCACCATGCTGAGAGCACCCTGATCTTTACTCTGTGCTGTCATGTCTGCCACTCCCTGTAGTCAGAATCCTCTAATTTAGTTATTGGTTTGAATAGATTTTTTCTGAACCTTTAGGATTCAGGTCAAATGTCAGCACTGCAGAAAAACCCTCCAGGCTAACCTTTCCAGCATAAGCCCTGCCACTACAAAATTCCAGTTACACTTTATCAGATTACCAATCTGATGATTATCTCTGCCTTTATCACACTTTGCAATCATTATTTTCATCCTTTTACTTATATATCTTTTATATTTCCCACTAGAATAAAAGCTTTTAGAACAAAGTGCTATTTTTGACTTGTTAAATGATATGCCCTTGACTCTTGCACAATGCCTGATATAAAGTGAGAATCAGTAAATATCTGTGCATAAATAAATGAGAAAAAATGTGATTAAAGTTTTCTTTACTCATTTTGGGGGCATCCTGAAGATAGCTAATACTTTTCATATTTAATCCTAGAGAAAGTCAAGCCCAAAAACTGAATAAAATGAGGAAGCATATCCAAAAGAAATGTTATATATTTTCTTTCTCTAGAGAAAGTCAAGCCCAAAAACTGAAGAAAATGAGGAAGCATATCCAAAAGAAATGTTATATATTTTCTTTCTCTTAAACATGTTTCTCATTTGTTTCCATTAGAATCCATTTAAGCTAAGGGAAAGAAGAAAGTGACTCCTAGAGGGAAGAAACTGGATGTACACAGTGCTTGCCAGACATAGCACTTTGGTAAATTTAATCTGGTAGAAGAGTATTTTATGTGCTTCTGGCATTTATTGTTTGCTGACAAAATAGCTCAAAATTGCTGAGACAAAGTACTTTGAAAGTAGTAGAGGGCCCAATCCAGAAGGCCAGGTGAACTAGTGAGCACACTCAGGAGAATCCCATCTGCTCAGACCTTGGCTGCTTCCTCAGCACTTGTGACCAATCAGGGAGCTAGAAGACTGTTGTAAAAGGGGGGAGGGGTGGAGTTAAATGCATAATGCCATTCCTGACAGTTCCTGATTTTCTCCATTGCACCTTCTCTCATAAGTTTCACAATTCATTGCTGTCATAACCCTTTATCCCTCTTTTGTTTGAAATTAGCTAGCCGGGCGTGGTGGCACACGCTTGTAATCCCAGCATTCGGGAGGCTGAGACCTGAGGATCTGGGTTCGCGACCAGCCTCAGCTACCTAGTGAGGTACTCTGCAACTTAGTGAGACTCGGTTTCAAAATAAAGAATAAAAAATAGGGCTGGGGGTATAGCTTGGAGGTAGAATGCCCCTGAGTTCAATCCCCAGTACTTCAAAAAGAAAAAGAAATTAGCTTATCTTTGGTTAATTAATGAATGCTTAACTAGGTAGATAGTCTTACCTCGGCAAGTTTGAAAGGCAGTTTGCCTCTTCTTTGCTCCAAAGATTTAGAATCAAGAGAAAGAGATTATTTTCCCCTTATAAAGTCTGCATATTTCCTCATTTCTTAATGGAAAGCCTGCAAGACAAAATGTTTCTTTCATTGCTTGGACACCCAGGAAGCTCAATTCCATATTTACTCTTTAGTAACTACATTACTAACCATTTTAAGTATTTTTATTTGGTTTTGCATTTTTTATTTTTCTAATATTACATAACATAATTGTCATATATTTATATATATATCTTATAAGTACATCATTTTGAGAAGGTAGCACATAGCTATTATGGTCGTAAATACAAACATCTAGATGTATATCCCATGCATCACAAATGTTGGTCAGAAATTTTGTTTAATATTCTTGGATTAATGGAAGGATGGATAGATATATTAGATGGTGGATAGGTAGATAATCTTTTCACTCTATTAGACAGTCATTTCTTTGACAGAAAGAATATCATATTAATACTCCTACCATAAGGGTATTTTCTTTTCTTTTTTTTTCTTTTTTTTTTTTTTGTACTGGGGATTGAACCCAGAGGACATTCTAGCTCTGCTACAGCACCCACCTCCCTGACCTTTTTTATTTTTATTTTTTGAAGCAGGGTCTGGATTTATAATGTCCCCTGAGATCTCATGGAGAGTAGGAATCTGTGTTGAAGACTTGGTGGCCTGGAGGAGGTGGGTCCTTAGAGGTGTGATATAAAGGATGATGTATGGTTCCTCCTCTCCGGGCTCCCTTCCCCTTGCTTCTGGTCTCCCTGATGTGAGAATGGAGCCTTGCTCTCTCCCTTTCTCTGCCTCCCACTGTCATGCCCTGAGCCCCACAGACCTGTCCTGACATGGTTGAAGCCCTGAAACCTCCAGAACGTTGAGAAAATAAACCTTCCTTCCTCCCACTTGTGTGTGGTCAGGTTTATTGAGTCACAGCAGTGAGAATGCTGACTGAAACAATTGCTGAGCATCTTGATAAGTTACTAAGGTTGGCCTCGAACCTGTGATTCTGTGATTCTCCTGTCTCGGCCTTCCAAGTACTGGGATTACAGGTGTATGCCATCATTTCTAGCCCATATGACCTATTACAGTGTCTGGAAAAAAAAATGTTCCATACTCAATCTTTGCTAGTTGTGAGGAAAAGGAAGGAAGGAAGAGAACCAATTTCTTGACTAGATGTCTGTAACAACTAATTGTTAGCCTAAGTTGAATATGACTCATACTCTCTGCATATTTAAAAACAGATATTATATGTTCCTTATTAATTTCCCAAGCTTAATAATATTTATTTATACAACATAAGTTCCAGATCTTTAACATCTAAGTTCTAGCATTTCAGACACCCTCTGGATTTACCATAATTTCATTAAAATATAATGCCTTGGATTAACCTGCACATTCCTGTCATGATCTGTCCAGAATTAAACTTCACATTCCCAAAACTCATGAGTGAGGTTGTGCATTCCAATGATTTAGGCACTATACACATAAGGTACAGCACTCTGTTGAGTCATGTTAAGACTGTCATAATTAAAACTTCATATTCTTCCTTTGCAGGCATGAGTCACTGAAAATTAACCTCCCATAGAACATTTTTAAATATTACAATGAAAGCTTTTATAGATGCATTCTTAAATTTCACCATGTTTAGAAACATTATGACCACCATCAATTTAATCCAAGTAGTTATAAACTATTTCAAATTCTATGTTATTCTTCACTATATTATTACCTATATTGTTAATTAAAGTTCAGACAGGTTTGAATGTAGGATATATATAAAATGATATTAGGGCATGCATGGGCATCTAAATGTGAAGACTACTAAAATAATTAATTTGATCAAGTTTCTCCATTTGTATGTAAGCATTGTTATTTCACTGCACTTGTGCTTTTTAACATTAAAACTAAACAAATCATATCTTGGGAAAATATTTCCTGAAACTATGAAGGATAAAGGATGACTTACATGCTTATACACACACACACACACACACACACACACACACACACACACACAAAAACCTTCATTCAGATTGAAAAGAACAGACAAATGATAGATAGCTGATAATTCATGTTGGAATAAATAAATAAGTCTAGAATAAATTATACTTAACTTTAGTAATAAAAGACAAATTAAAATGAGATATATGTAGTTTATGTAGATATATACAGATAAATTTTAAAAATGAATAGGATATTAAGACTCAATTTCTGGGGTATTTTAAATTGATACAAAACTTTTGAAAATCAATTTGTCACATTTTATCAAAATCCATTAAAACTGCCATTTGACCCCATGTACATGGAAAAATATCTAGACATGAAAATCTTTATGAAAGCATTACTTCATAATATTTAGTTGGGGAATGACTGAATTATGCCTTTTGAATTCTTTATGTACACACACACACACACACACACACACGGACCAGTACCATTATAGGAAAAGGTAATGCTTTAGTCAGATACAAAAGAGAATGTCCTTAAAAATGTGGTAATGATGTATGGAGTTGATAAATTTAGTTAAATGATTTTTTTAAAGAATCACTTGTTTAGATCTTCCACGCCAGTCCTGGGTGATATCCAGGTAAAAATAAGTTCATTGCTGTCGTGGAGGTGGTGTAACTCCAGGCTTTGAGCAGATATCTGCCCACTCTAGTCAATGAATGATAGGAAAAGTCACTATTGGTTTTGTCCCAACCTGTTCTCTATTCTCTTCCCTTCACTTATTTTTCCAAGCACATAAGTGTTGGAAAGGAGATTCAGAAATGATGTGACAATTCATTTGAGCCTTGAAAGATGCATGAGATTTTGCTACACGCAGTGAAGAAAGATAAAAAGTATTCTAGGCAGGCAAAATAGCATCACAGGGAAAAATAGTATAAAGGTGTGTTGATGGTTCTGGGGAGAACAGAAATGTGTCTGGAGAGTTCAGAGTGATCCTTGGCAGATGGTGGACTGCAGGGATGGAGAGAAGAGTGGGTGTAGCATTTCGGAGGCCAGAAGACGGGGCTTGTCAATTTCCCTGGAGGTTAGGATAAAACTATTGCTCTTTATTCTGGGGCAAAAGGCAATAAGTATGTTAAGCAGTTTATGACATAATTATATTTATATTTTAGAAAGACTTCTGGCAGCACTGTTCATCATTCTTATATATAGCAAAACATGGTTCCTTTCTCATACCAAATCCTACCCTAAGAAAGTTTCCTAGACAAGCAATGCAATTTTGTTACTTCAGTCGCTGCCTATAAAACCCATTATTGCGTGTATTCTGTTCACTATTTTTCAGTAAGAACTGTTATATCTAGCAACAAATACTTAGCTTATCACCACAACCATGTATCTTCAGAACTGCAAACCAAGTCTTTTAAAGATTGTAAACAGATTGTAAAAGTGCTAGCATTGTTGGGAAGAAATAAAAACAAAAACAAAAATGAGCATTATTTATAATGTGTGTAAAGGCAGTTAAATCTCCTTATTTATTGATACAGATGTTGATAGAATACTACACATTCCATTTCTGATTAAACCTTAGACTATTCTTTTGTTTTTAGTTATTATTTTATTTTTAATATATTTTTATTGGCACATTATAATTATACGTCATAATGAAGATCAGAGTGATAGATAGAAACACATGCATACAGCCCTTGGTGCGTTTTTCCCCAGATCCTATCCCACTACCTCCCCCCTCCCTGAACATGTTACTGAGATTGGTATTAGTAACTTCATATATGAACATGGCATTATTTGAAGTTCAGTATATACACACAATGGAGTTTTCCTAAGCCATAAAGAACAAAAGTATGTCATTTGCAGAAAAATGGATGGAACTAGAGAATATTATGCTAAGTGATATTAGCTAGTCACAGAAAGTGAAAGGTCATATGTTTCCTCTCATATATGGAGGACAGAGAGAAATTTAGAAACAAAAAAGGACTTCAGATAAATGAGAAAGACTAGTAGAATAGTTGAATGGGATTTGGGGAGGGAAGTGGTGAGGGAAAAAGGAGACTTCATGAAGGGAACAGCTCAAATAAATGCTAGTTAGTGTTCTTGATGAAAGTTAGCTATTTAATTCAGTTGACACAAATCAGAATCTGTGTTTACAGACACACACATGCACATGTGCACATGGTCTACCAAAGAGCAGGGGGGAATACAGTGAGATAGTAGTATGTATATTTTGCAAGAGATAGTTATTTGTTCCTTTCAGAATAATGAATTATGAACGAACATTCATGTGCATACTTTTGCCCAACATTTTTACAATTTTGTTTTGAAAATAAAAATAGGAACTGTAAATATATATATGTAAATAAATATATTTCAGAATAACTTTACAAATATCTTTGCATTCAGTTATATATATACATGTATATATACATATATATATATGTAAAATCGTATAACAGAATTAGTGTAGCATTTGATTCTTGTTTTTTCATAATACTTGGTCATGATGATAATGTTATGAAACACAAGTGCAAGTAAAATAAATCTTATTTTATAGAAATGATAAAATCACAGATTAGAAACTAAGTGTGCATGTTTTTATTGAAAGAGAACTATTACTAAAATGGTATTTTCTTTTCAAAATAGAATGTCTTAACCTTTTCTGCACTTGTACTTTATTTTATTTCAAAGGGATATTTTCCATTTAGTGACAGTAATATTCTGGCCCTTTTATTATCAAACTGCAACTAATGTGCTATTTATTTGAGAGAACAGTATATATAGTTATTGAACACTGTGATTTAGAGATTTTTACAATGTGAGAAGTGTGTAACAAAATGTTGAGTGGAAAAGATAGATTCTCTTGATTGCAATTTCATAAGAACAATAATAGAGAGAAGAGATTAAGACTATACCAATTCAGGCATGGTGGTGCACACCTGCAACTTTAGTATTTGGGAAAGTGAGACAGGAAGAACCCAGGGCTGAGTCCAGCTGCAGCAATTTAGCAAGACTCTCAGCAATTTAGGAGAACCCTGTTTCAAAATGAAAAATAAAAAGAGCTGAGGATGTAGCGTGGATGTAGAATATACCTGGTTCACTTCCCAGTACCTACACCCCCCACCCCAAAAGACCATACCAAAATGGTGGCAGTAATTGTCTTTCTTATGTGTTTTTATGGAGAATTTTCTTTTAAAATTTGCATAAATACATTACCATATATAAATATGGATTTCTGGATTTTTTACATGTTTACAAAGAGTATATACTTACTTTTTCTGATCAACAGGCTCTAAATAAAGGAAAGTATAGCTATGTTGCCAGTAGGTATTGAGTTTATTTTACCTTGTCGACATGGAAAAGATAAGCGAGAGAATTTTTGGATGGTTGAGCCTGTATCAGAACTCGTTCTCAAAATATCTTGTTCACTTAGCAGTTGCCATGTTTGATCTGTTTGACTACACACTTTTATTGTTTTAAAGTGAAAATTTCACCTTTAATGAATTAAAATTATTGTCATTACATTTTATGGTAATAGGTCATTTAAAAGAGCGAAGAAATGTGGTTTCAAGTGTTTGCCATTGCCAGCTGAAATCTGTAACTTACCAAGTTTGGTTCCATTTGCTATTTTTGTTCTCTAGGGAAGACAATAGCTACAGCGAGTGAGCTGTAGATCCCAACAGGGTCTTGACATCTGGTGACTTTCTATAGAGAGGTTTTTTTTAACCAACCACACTGGCTTAGGCTCCACTTTACCATGATTATACAGCATTTTGGCACTTTGGGCTTACCTTGTTACATTATCATTTAGACGTGCATCCCTTTCTGTAATACAGGCTCCTAGATGGCTGGGAAGCATCACATTTATGAATGATTTTCTAGTATTTGACTCATGGAACAATGTCTGATGTATAATAACACTAAGTTAATACTTGATAAATGTGTGAGATTAGTCAGTCACAAAGAGTAAAAAAGCATATGTTCACCCTAATATGGGGATGCTAGGGACAAGATGAGGCATAAGAGGGACTCTAAATGAAAAAGGAGAAACTCTAGATAAGCAAAGAAGTTGACTTAACTGAAGGTGATGGACGGGGGGGGGGGTCACCCTAATGCACATGATGTACTTTCACAAATATATCAAAGTCAATCACTAAACTGAACTTGAGAAGGAGGGAGGGAAGGGAGTGGGGTTGGAATTGGGGAAGGGGTTAAATGAGAAATGTGTGCATATATGCCTTTATCAGCTTATACCTAACAAAGATGTATGATTACAATGCACCAATTAATAATAAAAAAAGAATAGAAGGAATTGGGAATTGGTGTTTTGATTTTGTTTTTGAGTACATAGTTGACATATTAATTGGGACAGATTCTATGTTAGTGTTTGGACTACAAAAGAAATGAAAATAAATTCTTTATGGACTTCTCCATTTACATAGGTGACCCGAGAAGGATTGCAAAGATCATTACCCATTAAAATATATCACCATCAAAATTTAGAATCCAAAAGACCTGCAATGAGTGTCTCCAAGTGAGAAGGAACAGCCACCCAAGTTGCCCTCCACCTTCCTTTTGGGTTCTTAAATCTCATGAAGATTATTTCAGTGGAATTATTGATTCTGCCAGGATTCCTGGCCACCAATAGAGATATCATAGGGCTTCACTTAAAACTGTGATCCAAGCCTCAAAAGATCATTCTCATTCTTGTCCTGCCCCCATGTAGTTCTATTCAAACACCTATACCTACTAAAATCCTCTTGCTTCTAGTTTCAAAGACATTTTTTCCTTGCCTAGAGTATCAAGCAGTATTCCATTGTGGGGACACAGTCCTCTTTGCTCCCAAGTAGTACAAGAGCCAAGACCATCGAAGATGTCAACACAATGTGACAAATGCTAGTATTACATGGGGAAAGATGCAGGTAGCCCTGCTGGAGTTCGTGCCTATATTTATAATATAATATAAAGACATTTTTCTCTTTTTTTTTTTTCCTTTTCTTTTCTTTTCTTTTTTTTGTGTATGTGTGGTACTGGTGATTGAACTCAGGGGCATTCTACCTCCGAGCTATACCCCCAGCCCTATTTTTTTTTATTATTTTGAAACAGGGTCTCACTAAGTTGCAGAGTGCCTCACTAGGTAGCTGAGGCTGACCTTGAACCTGGATCCTCCGGTCTCAGCCTCCCATGCTGGGATTACAAGCATGTGCCACCACACCTGGCTTCTCTCTTTTTTTTCCAATAAGCCAGTAAAGGCAGCCTAACTATCATATATAAAGCCAAGATAATAAACTAAAGAAAGGACTCAGACTAACTTTACTAGTGAAGTAAGATTGGACTGGTTTACTTAGATGTTATCATTTACGTGGGGAAAAATAAATTCTTTGGCAGCTCTGGATTGGACCCAACTCCTAAAAATCTGAACCACTCATGTTTTCTTAGAGACAATGAATTACTCATCACTTTTATATGCCTTATGTATCCATTGCAGTTTGCTACCAAACAGCCCCTGTTAATATGCAGCTTTTAAGTGTTCAGTTGTCCCGTTAATTAAATGTTCACTTGGGAACTGTCTTGATTTTTTGCATTTTGTCCCATTTTTTATTAAAAAGAAATGTTAGATGTGATATTGAGCCTCAAAAATTCTATAATCTGCTGGAGAGACAGAAGTAACTTAATAACAAGTAGGATAATAAGCAGATATTAATTAGAAGGTGTCATATATTATATAAATAATAGCCAAGAAGGAATATCAGCAAGGGCCAGACTTTATAAATATAAATCTTAGCAAAGTAGGATTTTTTTCTTGAATGAATGAGGAGGAAAGGGAAAGACTTAAAAAGAGGGTTGAAGAGAGTAAGCAAACACCTTGACAAAGGGGAGATACAGGAAATTTCCTCCTGGGACCAGAGTTGAAACAAGGGGGAACAGGGAGAGGAAAGACTAATTAAAAATACACACCTTTAAAGGGCAAGAAAAGAAAAGTTAGAATTTGATAATAAGGAATATCTGAAGATTTTGGCAGGGAATTGCTATTGTGAAAAGTAAAATTTGAGGAATATTATCCTAGCCTGGGTATGTGGGATCAACTTAGAGATTAAAGAGTATAGACACAAGAAAGTGAAACAAGAAAGTGAACTCATACTGGTCTCTTGTTTCTTCTCATCCCTCATTTTTTGGTATTTTCTTCAATCTACAGTTGAAATTAACTCTCATTTCTTCTCCACATAGAAATCTCTATTCTAGACACAATTCTATTTACAGTTTCACTTTTCAGCCTCTGCTTTTTTATACTTATACAGGTTTTAAGAGCAATAGCACAGTTTTGAATACCTTTTCACCTTTTAAAAAATATACCTTACTAGTGTATTGTAACAGTACATCATATTGAGATGTAGTGAGGTAGAAACATATGTGCACACAGCACTTGATACATTTTTCTCCTGATCCCACCCTGATTCCTCCTCCTCCCCATTTATAATAATGAAATTGGTATTGATAGCTTCATGCATGTACATAAGATTGTTTGAACATATTTCAATCTATAGAAATACTTCCACCCTTCCAAACCCATCACTCTGTTGTAGAACACATGTTTTGAACTAGACCTGGATTCAGTTTCCATGTTTGCTGTTCACAAACCCTATGAATTGTTGATGAGTTAATCATCCTCTTTGAATTTCAGACATCTAAATTATAAATTAAGGGCTGGGACACTTGCTTCACTTTTACTTAGAAACATGTAAATCAGTGTGCATTAAAATATACTTTAAACATTGTTCTCTACTAATTGTGAAACAATCATGTTGGTCAATCAGCCTCATGTGTTTAAAATTAAATGCAGACTTTAGTGGCTAATGGAAGTAATAGAGAAAGGGTCTCTAAGACTGTCACCTGAAATATGGTGAAGGATAGCACTGTTTGCCAGGAAATATAGGTAGAACAGAAGGTCCTGAAGGATGCACTTAAGCATATCTAACCTGAAAATGCAAAATCTAAAATGCTCCAAAATCCAAAACCTTTTGAGAATTGTCATGACACCGTAAACAGAAAATTCCACAATTGGCCTCATGTGATAGGTTGCAGTTCAAACACAAGCACACTAAAAATAGTATGTAAACTTCTCTTTAAGCTACTTGTATAAGTAAAATACATGAATTTCCTATGTAAAAAGGTTTACCCAATTCCCAATATATCTCATTATGTAATTGCAAATACTACAAAAAAATCTGAAATCTAAAACAATTCTGGTCCCAAGTATTTTGGATAAGGGATACTAAACCTGTCTTACAGATTTAGTTAGGAACTGAGATAGAAATGTCTCTTGGATGAAACTATTTTAAATGTAGTCAGGTATTTAAAGAAAAGTCTGTAGAAAGAAAGGTCTGGAGTGAGGATACATGCTTGATAATTGTCAGCATATAAATAATACTTAAGACTATGAACAAGAAGAAGACTACCAGAATATATCAAGTTGGTATTAAAAAATAAAATTTCTGGATAAGATAAACATCATGAAAAGGAAAATAAAAAATGTCTTCTTTGGTCCATAAGACTTTAAAAAATAATTTGTTTCCAACCTAAAGTTTAGTATATTTTACATGAAAATTTGCCTTACTGACTTCTCTGAAAAAAATCAAAATCTTTATTACAATAAACCAGAATTTTCTATCAATGACAATTATCTAGACCATGTTAAGAGGCCCCCAGTTCTAAGATATGATCTATTCTCCTGAGTTGGACTTCAGAAAACACCAGGTCTACTTTCTTATTTTTATTATTTTTTAAATTTTTTATTGTAGTTATTCGTGCAATATAGCATACATCTTTGTTAAGTACAAATTGTTAACAACATATTTGCACACAATTCTCATTTGACCCCTTCCCCGATTCCCACCCCATTCCCTCCCCCTCCCTCCCCCTCAGGTTCACTTCAGTGAGTGACCTTGATATGATTGTGTAGGTACATCATGTGCTTTAGGGTGTCCCTCTGCCCCATGCATCCACTACAATTAAATCACCTTCTTTGCTTATCGAGGATCTCTCTTTTTCATCTGGTATTTTTCTACAGGTGTTTAACTTTGTGACACCCCTAAGTAAAAAAATAAGTAGAGAGTAGTTTTTCAGATGCCACCACAGAATAGACACCCTGTTAGATACCTCAGATTGGGGTGAAAAGTAAGAATTGAGTGTCTTTAATTGGGGGGGGCACTTTTCACCATAAAAATTATATTTAAGCAATCTTCCAAATATCTTATAATAAAAACACACTAGAATTTAAACATAGATGCTCCTTGGATATAGTTAGCCTATAGCATGCTATGTTTTATTTTTTATAAGAAATGTAACTTCCATAGATTGTCAATATGTCTTGTAGCGAATTAATACAATTTAAAGAAATAAATGCCACCGTTCCATTTTTATAGATTTTTGTTTCAAAATGACCTTAATTTCAGATGACTCCTTTTTAAAAATGGACATGAATTTCACTGCTGCCATATTGGCAATTCTTTGATGTGATGTTTTATGTATTTTTCTATGTAAAGTATTTACTATTCTGTTGAATGCAAAAAATCTATCTGAAGTATAAATTTACAATATCTGGAAGTTGCAAATCTAAGTCTACTTAGTAGACTATGAGCTTCTTGAGGGCAGAGACTATATTTATTTTTCTCTGAAATCTTCTGATAACAGAACATATGTATCACAGCATGTAAATTGCAGGAAACCCTCAGCAAATACTTCCAAATGTAGATATGCATTATTATTCAAGCTATGATTCCACAGATCAAGTGTAATTGCACTGGAGTTTAGAGACTATTAGAGGAAAACAAATTTATCTGTCATGACCATGCTTTCTTTCAAGGAGTCTCTAGATGTTACTCATTAGGATAATTGAAGCCAAGTTTGGAAATTCCAACATCACAGAAATCCAGATTCTACTAGTCAAAGAGTTTAGTTCAAGATGGGTGTGATGGCACATGACTTTAATCCCGGTACTTGGGAGGCTGAGACAGGAGTATTGCAGGTTCAAGGCCAGCCTCCACAACTTATCAGGTCCTCAACCCTTAATGAGACCCTATTTTAAAATAAAATAAATAATATAGGGCTGGGGATGTAGCTTAGAGGTTGATTTCCCCTGGGTGCAATCCACAGTACCAAAAAGAAAAAAATTCAATGACAGAATCATAGTAACACCTGGAATAGGCTTAATAGACTTTTTGAAATCATTTGACAATCATTTGACCATTTATAAAAATCTTCATATAGCTTAAGCTAAGGCACAGAAAGACTAGTACTACATGATTTCACCTACATGTGAAATCTAAAAAAGCTGATCTCACAGATGGTTGCAAGAGGGAAGAGGAGAGACTGAGAGATGGGTCAATAGGCACGAAGTTACAACCAGATAGAAGGAATAAGTTTCTGTGTTCTATTATCAATATTATATAATACAATATTGTATTATGTAATATGAAATAGCTAGAAAAGAGGATTTTTAATATTCTTTTCATAAAGAAATAATTAATGTTTGACAGGATGGATAACCTAGGTATTCTAAGGTGACCAATACATGATGTACCAAAACATCACAGTGTACCACATAAAGATGTACAGTTATTATCTGTGAATAACAAGAATGTAAAAAACTGAGAAGTCACTAGAAACATATGACTGGAAATTGCTACTCTTAGAACTAGGCTAGTAGTGCTCTTAGGTTGAAAATGCTGTCACTTTCTAGACATCATGCTTAAGTAACTTTATGCAGGTTTTCAAATACTCTGAGTCTCAGTCCTAATGTGTAAAGCAAGTCTAATAGTAGCCTAAAGGGCTGCTCTGAGTCTCTTTTCAAGATCGTGCTTGAAAAGTGCATATTATAATGCCTGCTATGTGCACCAATCTGACAATTGCTATGACTAACACGTACCCAAGGTCCCTTGCCCAAAAAGCAGACTCCAATCCAAGTCTTCTGACTCCAAATTCTATGCCATTCTCCCTATATCACAGAAGACTAACACATGCTTAAAAATGTTCAATTTTTAATACCTCAGATTCTATCAGCCCTCTAATTTCCTAGATTTTGCCTGTATGGATTTATTATATAACATATGAGAAGTTACATTCTGGACTTGCTCCATGACTCTGAAAATAAAACATCCTAAGTCATACTGTATAGGTGAATGTTGGAAAATCCTTAGAAAAATCAGCTGTAAAAAGTATGTATTCTCTATAGCTTGAAACAGTATTTTATTAAATGATTTCATGTATGTAATTTTGGAATGGAACTTGTGGAACATGTAGATCCTTGTCTATGCATCTATGATATAAACATGCATGTACATATAGTACTTCACAGTATTTAAAAAATAAGTCATTAGCCAGGCCTGGTAGCACATACTGTAATCCTAGTATTCAGGAGGCTGAGACAGGAGGATTGCAGGTCAAGGTCAGCCTCAGCAATTTAGTGAGGCCCTCAGAAAATCAATGAGACCCTGTTTCAAAATAAAAAATAGGGCTAGGGGTAAGCTCAGAGATAGAATGTCCCTGGATTCAATCCCTAGTAACACACACACACACACACACACACACACACACACACACACACACAGTCACTAAGAAATTGGACAATAAAAAGGGGTTTTTTATAAGTATACTGACAGTTAAAATACAATCTGGGTCTCTTTCCTTTCTTAAATATCTAAAATCAGAAACTATATATATAAACAAATACAGTAGTCTCATGTTTTAATATTCTCTAAAATAATGATATCAGAAACATTAAATTATATTTAATTTTCCTTGGGACACAAAATACAGCAAGGGAAGTTTCCTTTCTGTAGAAAATTAACTGCTTGAAAGTAAAATAAAATATCAGTATTTGAATTACAAGAATTCTAGGAAGCTTTAGTTGAAATATCCAATTTGTGACTTGGAGGAAAAAAGCCAATGTTTGAAGGAGGAAAACAATATAAAGATCTGTCTTAGGGCTGATAAATGATAGTCCCACAATAAGTGTCAGCATAAAAATATACATTATATATTTCATTGTTTTTACTTTAGGAGAAATGACTAAACACAATTGACAGAGGAATTGAGGGAATGGCATTTTTGAGCAGGGAAATACTCTGAAGGACATTTTAAAATTTCTGTGGGACTCACAGGAGTGAGTCCTGTCCTGGATTCATGCCATTTCACAGATCATTAGAGACATGAACAGAGGCTGCTCCTTCCCACCTGCCAGGCTGTGGCATCCCTCCCTGAAGAGCCTCCAGCTCTGAGCATCCAGTCAAACAAATGGTCCCTTCCAGTAGGATCCCTCCCATCACTGTGCTGGAAACCGTGCCAGCAGTTAAGGGCAGGCTTTGGCCTTGAATATGGAGCAGTGTGAACTAATTCTCACTCTTTTACTTAAAATTGAAATAGCACATAAAATCCTTACCTTATCTATCCTCGCTATTTTTCATAAACTCAAATTCTTAAAACAAACAAACAAATATACACAAGGTAGTTTAGAACCTTGAAGTTATAGAAGATGGTCTCTATAGTGCTGACATGGAATGCATGGAATGCTTCCAGATCACCAAAATAGTAAGGTATTTCATAGGAGCCCAGAGGCAGCTTCGCTCCACATCTCTGTTACCATGCATGTGTGCAGTGAGAACTCAAGACACTTGCTTTTAATTATCCAGTGTATTTATAATCCATGACCATGAAGCAGATAGTTTTGGAATGCAAAATGAGCAGCTTCCACTGCAAAGTGAATAAAAGACAAATGCCTTCTTACTTGTCACAAGTTCAGTTTTTATTAAATGATCCTTCAAATGGGATGTCTAAAAGTATAAATTTTTCATGTTTATGAAAAATAGGTATTGTTCACGAATTGTACATTTTAAGGAAGTGGTGAGGCAAAAGTTGCAAAGGTGTGGATAGCCTAATGTTCTGTATTTCTCTCGCGATTTCCCACTCCTTTCACCGTATCCTTTAAGATTACTTTGTCACTTCATACTTTTTCAAGGTCAGATTCTCCTGAAGCTCAAAGTGACTTTTAATTCAGTCTCATTAACTTTCCTTAGCCCAACTGGCACACATAACCAATGAAAACATCACATATTTTCATCCTTTTCCTTTCCCCATAGATTTAAAAGCATGAGTTACCTGAGCAATACCAGTTTAAATGGAAAGAGCCATTCCGCCCCTGTCTCCCCCAGTGTTCCTGAGTCTCGGAAGTTCATTGTCTAAAGCCTAGCTTCATTTAGTACAGCCATATGGCGATGCTTCCTCGCTGATGTGACAAGGTCATTGTAAACATATGCTTTGGAAAAAGGGGATGCTAATTTAATCCATGAGCTCTTTGTAAGGATAAGTCCTAAAATGGTGACATGGAGTGACAATATCCCTCAACAATAAATCATTTCCAATAAACTACAGAGGCAGAAATGCTGAGTTCTAATTGTGCTTGGCCAGCATTGAGTTCCTGCAGTATCTGTTGTTACCATCAACCCATCTAGTTCTCTTCCATCTGATGTGATGAATTTTACCACACAGCCAGCCAGTTTCTTGAAGTTTATAGTTGATTTTAAATAGAACAATTACTTAACCATGCAGCAATACAAGATGATACTGTTCATTTTTAATCTAAGATCTTAAGTATATAGAGAGCAGAATTTAGAAAATGTACACAATTAAGACTTGATAAAATACTGTTTAACTTGGGAATTTTGTGCTTCCCTGCTGTTATTCAGAAAATAATCAACCATTTAAAAATATTTCACATTAAGGAGTCTACCAAGTGCTGTGTGTATGTATGTCATTGTCAACATGATTTACATTATGATATGAGACTTCAATGCACCAATAAAATCAAATTAAAAAAGAAAATATTGAACACACATAAAAAAAGAAAATATTTCACATGAAAACTAGATAATTATAATAGCTAGAGGTATTAATACAAGTTTTATTAGTCTTAACACTAGAAATATAGATACATACTTAGTTTTAATTCATTTCATGATATTAACAATAGAATTCCATGCCTGTTACCTTTCAACAATCCTTTTACTTACAGTAGCATTAGGAACATTTTATTGTAACATCATTGCTATGTTACAAGTAACGCTTTTGAATTGGACTTAATTTCCCTAAGGAACGTTTTATCTCTGATTTACTTCACACTGTGTATTAGGAATCATCTCAGTAAAACATCTACATTTAACACAATTATTTATAAATATTTACTGCGTGCCTATTTTATGTACCATCCCATTGTAAGTACTGCAGATAGGTCAAAGAAAAACCAGATAAATGCCCTCTCCTCCTGAAGTTTGAAGTCTAGTAGGAGAAATAAGAAGTGCAACTAGATAACGATCATGTAATCTAGGTAGTGGTAAGTATCATGGTGTCCTCTGCATTTTCCAAGGACAGAGAACTTTCCAAGCCAGGAGAATATGTCATTGCATTTTAAGCCTAAGCATATTTTAATTGCTCATATAGGAGGATGATTATAGAATATTATTTTAGCTGGCAGGAAAAAATAAAATACAATGTGAACATTAATATTCTTAAAAGGCAGTGTAGATAAGAATGACCATCGAGGAAGGTAGGTGTTTCATCACCAGTGAACACCAGTTCCATGCCACCATGGATATTTGAGATTCTGAGTCATTTTTGGTAAAAAGTTAATTATCATTTACATGAACAAATAAAAATTGCATGTTTGTGATGGACAACATGATGTCTTCTTAATTCTGATAGTGATAGATTTTTGCTATCAATACATCATGTAAGTTTAAACTGATTTGACTACATTGCCTGATAGATGATACTTTAGCTGCTTTTGCTTCAAGAACTAGAATAGTTCCTATGCTGGGAGCTGTAAGAATGGAATTGTGAAAAACTTGCTACAAAGAAATCCCAAGCTTGTGCATTGGAGCAAGGTGATTGATGTGAAACCAAAGCAGCAGTCAGATCATGCTGATAGGAACAGTGAGAAGTGGAGTAAAACAGAACAATTAAGAACATTGTGTTAACTAGAGGATGCAGGCCAGGGAATTCACCTAAGAAGCAGAGTATATGCAGCCACCCTGGATCTGCTGACCTGATGTTCTGAATAGTATTGTTTTATTCCATAAGTATTAGGTCAGTAATTTTTAATCAAATGTGATCAGTACAAAGTAGTAATGCTCTCAAAGATTTTCTCATCTGGAATCCACACCTCAGAGGGATTTTTTTTCAAGTCTTTATTAGTGCATATCATTTGCACCCCTTTTAAAATAACACCTTTGATTATTTAGCCTGTATTTTGATTTTTACTGTTCTTTTATTGGTGCCTTGTAATCACACATCATAATGAAGTTCAAAGTGATATGGACATAGTCTATGTTTTTTGTTAAAAAATCACTGCCTACACGCACTCCATTTTGAAGTCTCTTCATTGATCCCAGCGTCTCACACCATTGCCTCCCTTGGTTTCCTCAACTTAGTGCCAATCTTCTCACTTTACTCGAAGTCTTTGAGACGATGACTTTTATTTTCTGTCTATCTTCTGTTGAGTTGCTGAACCTCATTCTCCCTTTCTCTAGCTTCCTCGGAATAACATTTATTCTTTCTTCCCCTTCTCTATCATGTTTTACATTTTTATTAGTGAAGCAACCCACACATCCTTTTCTGTTATCTAATTTCAGTTTTCAAATCAGGAATGTACACAGAGTGGACAATCAGCAAATATTTACTTAAATAGTCAATATTTTAGTAGCATGTGTTTATTTTTTCTTAAAACAATAAACCAAGAAATCAAACAAATAAACACAAAGCAGAAAATTCATCTTATCTTCCTCTTACTTGGACAGGGAATACTTATTTAATCACATTAACTCCATGGGGAGGAGGGAATATTTATGCTATGCCAGATCTAATTTAGTGTTCCTTCTCTTTACAACTCTGAATTGAGCATTGCTGCAATCATTAAGTCTACTGATTTGCTTTTAAGAAAAAGTAAAAAGCAAAAAAAAAAGTTTCAGGAAAAGTACAGTGCTTGAATACATGCAAAATATATTTTAAAATTCTTTTTTAAAACAGATGGAATTATTTTATTAATGAAGCATATGTATGAAAGTATTTGAATAATAACTATTACAGGGACCTGAGACCTCTTAGCTGATCACAATCCTATGTTATGCTTATAAACAGAGTAATGATTTCTTATACTTTACAGTATTTATAAAAAATAAAAAAATAACATTGAATGAAAAATGTAAACAATTTTATCTTATAAAGTGGATTAATCTTAAATACCAAATGTAATATTTTACTTCAAACTGTACAATGTAATGTTTTTCTTTAAAATTCTAATTTATAATATTGATACCATCATATTTTCTATATTTAAGGTAATCATGACAATTATAGACTGTTGTATTGGAAAGTGCCTATTTAATTATGTAGTTCCTTTAACCAGGAAAATTAAATGACTTCTTAAAGTCACACAAGTCATTTGGACACAGCTAGGACTATTGATCGTGTATTGCAATTAGAGACCAAGGTTTCTCCACCATTGCAGAGTAACCTTACTAACTAACATAAGGATAGCAAAGAATCACAGAGTTTAAAGTGAACAAGAAAGACTATGCTTTCCATATATCCTTCATATTACCAATTATTCCTTAATTTTGACTGAAATATGAAAAAGAAAATAAGTACATGTGTTTTATATTCTTAGGCTGCTTACATCTTGGGCAACAAATGGCATCATTATCAATACTAGAGGTATTATAAATATTTAACATTTCATGAAGATTTTAAAAATCTCTAACACTATTGCAATATGGTTAATGTAGAATATAGGTAGAATATTATGATGATAGCATCATCATTTATATTAATGAATAATGATATGTAGGGTATGTAACATAACATAATATAATATAATCATTTGAACTGTAATCTAGATTTATTTCTGACCCAGGATCTGAGATAAATATTTTCCTAACATGCAGAAAAGCAAAGTAAGAAGACATTTTCTTAAGAAGCTGGGTGTTTCATAAGAATTCTAACCCCATGAAAATGCAAAAACAAGGCACTATATTTTTTCGCCCTGCGTTTGTTTGCTAGGGATGCCATAACAAAGTACTAAAGATTGGGTACCTTAAAAAACAGAAATCTATTTTCTACAGTTCTAGAGGCTGGAAATCTGCAATCAGGGTGTCAATAGAGTTAGTTTTTTCTCTCCTTGGTTTGTAGATGGCTGTCTTCTCTATATCTTCACATGGTCTTCTTTTTAAAGACCCTATTTCCAAATACAGTTATATCCTGAGCTACTTGGGGTTAGGACTAAAATTCACATGAATTTTACAGGAACACAATTCATTCCATAACATGCCCTTACAACACTTCTACATTCTTTCACAGAAATACACATTTAGGGGAGGAGGACTGCTCAGTAAACAAGCTGAGAAGGCACACTTCATTGCACCGCATCATTAGATTCTGAGGGACACTGATTATTCATGAAATAAACTGGTACTCACTCAGTGTATTAAAATATTATGATGAAACTTCTTCCATGCACTGGAGTGACATCCAACACTTCCTGCAAGGTGAAGGAGTGACTTTGTTCCTAAATAGGAGCCAATCTTGACATTTGTGTAAGAGTATTTATACCATCAACATTCTCAATTTTTATGAAAAAAGATAAGTGGAACCAGCTCTTCTTCCTACCCATCTACTCACCAAGTTCTGGGAAAGACCAGAAGATGTGCTAATTCATCTGGACCGTATTATCTAAATTACACATTTGGTATTTTATTGGGCTTGTATTAATACCAAAGTTACATTATAGTATTCAATCTCTATAACAAGATTTTTATAAGAAGAGCTTTTGAGCCAGGCATGGTGGCGCATGCTTGTAATCCCAGCATTCGGGAGGCTGAGACCGGAGGATCCCGGTTCGCGGCCAGCCTCAGCTACCTAGTGAGGCACTCCGCAACTTAGTGAGACTCGGTTTCAAAATAAAGAATAAAAAAAATAGGGCTGGGGGTATAGCTCGGAGGTAGAATGCCCCTGAGTTCAATCCCCAGTACCGCAAAAAATAAATAAATAAATAATTAATTAAATAAATAAAATAAAATAAAGAATAAAAATAAATAGGGCTGGGGGTATAGCTCGGAGGTAGAATGCCCCTGACTTCAATCCCCAGTACTGCAAAAAAATAAAAAATAAAAATAAAAATAAAAAAAGAAGATCTTTTGATATTCCAAAAAAAAAATCTGCAGGCATTGGCTGAGACATACTCTAGCGAACTGTTGGAAATGAGGATAATGCCAAAGTGACATTATCTATAGATCCTGAGGGGAAACAAAATTAGTTAATAATTCTTACCAAGCTATGTGGTTACTCACATTTAAAAACAATATCAAGCATGCAATCACTTAGAACATAACCCACCATTGTGGTCTTTCTAAAAATATATTAGAAAATGTATTTCAATAAAAAGAAAGTTTGGTCAATTGCTTAAACATAATAGCATTGAAGATCTAGAAGTAAATATAATTTTTTAAATAATAATTAGCAATGAAATTCTAATTATTATTATTGAAAAAGTGGATCCAGGTTAAATTTTTAAAATTATTTTATTAAGTACATTAATTGTAGATATTAATCGAGTTCAATCCAACTCCCCTTGATCCTTCCCCCACACAACCTTCCCAACCTCTATTTTTCACTATTCGACCAGCAAGGTCTCTTAGCTTCCAAATATGAGAAAGGGCATGTGGTACTTCTCTCTGTGTCCGACTTATTTCACGTAGGTATTTATAATAATAATTGAATTGGCTCAATTTGCAATCATGTTTATATTAATATACTAAATAATACTTTATAATCTAAATGATATCTAACCTATTTGAATGCCTCAGAGACCTTGCAGCTACTTGAAGAGGGCATAGGTCCAACACTTCAACACAGGCACAGGTAAAAACTTTCTCAACAAGACCCCAAAGGCAGAAGAAATTCAAAGAAGGATCAATATGTGGAATTGCATTAAATTGAAGAGCTTCTGTGCAGCAAAGGAAACTATTAAGAACCTCAACAAAGAGCCAACAGAATGGAAGAATATTTTTACCAACTACTCTTCTAATAGAGGACTGATATCAAGAATATACAGAGAACTCAAGAAAACAAATAACACAATCAAAAAATGAGCAAGTGAACTAAATAGACAGTTCACAAAGGAAGAAATACAAATGGCCAATAAATGTATGAGGAAATGTTCAACATCATCAGCAATCAGAGGGATGCAAATCAAAACTACCTGAGATTTCACCTAACCCCAATTAGAATGACATCATTAAAAACACAATAACAACAAATGCTGGCAAGGATGTGGAGAAGTGGGAACTCTAAAACATTTTTGGTGGGATTGCAGATTAGTGCAACTACTTTGGAAAACAGTATGGAGGATCCTCAGATGAATGGGAATGAACCTACCATATGATCCAGCAATACCACTTCTGGGTAACTACCCAAAAGAACTGAAACCAAACTACAAGACTAATGCATGTATATCTACGTTTATAGCTGCACAATTGACAATTGTCAAACTACTGAAGCAGCCAAGATGTTCATCAACAGATGAATGGATAACAAAACTATGTGATATGATATGTATAAAACAGAATTTTACTCAGCCATTAAGAAGAACAAAATCATGCCATTTGCAGGGAAATTGAAATATCTGGAAAACATTATGCTAAGTGGATTAGTCAGTCACAAAAAGTAAAAAAGTCATATGTTCTCCCTGATATGCAGAAGCTAGGGAGAAATTGGGTCATAAGAGGGACTCTAGACGAAGAAGGAAAACCCTAGTTGAGCAAAGAAGGTAACCTATCTGAAAGCGATGGGAGGGGAGAGAGGAAACACCTTAATACACATGACGTACATTCACAAATATCAAAGTCAATCACTAAACCGAACATGAGAAGGGGAGGGGGAAAATGGGGTGGGAATGAGGGAAGGGTTAAATGAGACCTTTGTGCATGTATGTTTCTACCAGTTTGTACCTAACAACAATGTATGAATACAATTAAAAAATATCTGGAAAGATATCAAGGAATGAAGACAGAAGCTAGAAAGGAAGGGAGGGAAAAAAGAGGAGAGAGAGAGAAAAATGTTCTAGAGAAACAAGGAGATAGAGGGGGAAAGTAGAAGATGAAAAATCAACAAAAAGCCGGGTGTGGTGGCACACACTTGTAATCCCAGTACTTGAGAGGCTGAGACCAGAGCATCCGGGTTCACGGCCAGCCTCAGCTATTTAGTGAGGCCCTCTGCAACTTACTGAGACCCTGTTTCAAAATAAAGAATAAAAAATTGAACTGGGGATATAGCTTGAAGGTAGAATGTCTCTGGGTTCAATCTCCAGTACCACAAAAAACAAACAAACAAACAAAATCAACAAAGGTATATCACGCATCTAAGCCTTTGGCCTAGAAATAAACATAATCCTAGAACAACTCCTTGGGTTGGTACCATTACTGTTTTACCATTTTACAAATGATAAAATAGAGACACACACTGACTTCCCCAGGGCACCACAGCTTATGTGTGGAAGGACCGAGGTTGCAGCTCAGCAAGCTGGCTCACAACCTATAACCCTCGCTGTTATTGTACATGCTGTTGTAACCATCATACAAAGCTGATGATAATGCAGAAAGAAAAATATTAAAAAATCAAAATTAAAAAAGAAAAGTCAGATCAGAAAGGTCACATGCCACTTACAATTCTATAAATCACAGTGGCATTCTCATAAATCTTTAGATACTAAACATTGTGTTATTGGCATATGTAAAACAAAAATCATAAAATAAATTAGAAAGAAATCAATAGAAATTCATTAGTAGTAATATGCCATAATAAATCATAGAGTTAAAAAATAAAGTTGTAGCTGGGCGTAGTGGTACACATTTATAATCCTTGAACTTGGGAGGCTGAGACAAGAGGGCAGCCTCAGCAATTGAGGCTCTCAGCAACCTAGTGAGACCCTGTTTCCAAATAAGAAATAAAATTGGTCTGGGTGTATAACTTAGAGGTAGAATGCCTTTGGATTCAATCCTTAGTACCACCAAAAAAAAAAAATTGTGAAATACTTAAAAACTATAATTAAGTCTTTGGTTTATCTCAGCTAAATATCTCCAAGATTGTTTCAGCATTTTCATTTATAAAGTCCTTTACCACTTTGGTCAGGAATTACAATTAGTTTAGAAAAACTAAATGTGCTTTGGTTCACCCAAATCCTGGCCTTTGATATCACCTTAATAATTTTTAAGCATTTTCCTGACTGACAATTATTTTATTTGACTGACAAAGTTTAAGATAGGAAAACAAGGACTTCTATTTTCTCTTTGTTCTGCATTAGCACTGACCCAGGAATGTGACCTTTCTTCCTTTTAGATAACTAAAAATAATGGATGCAAAAGCAATAGGCCTATTTCACAACAAAATAGCCAAAATTTAAAAAAGAAACAAAGTCTTGTGAGATTTCTTGCATGGCTATTATCATAAACTACTAGTGAGAATTTAAACTAGCTTAATCTTTCTAGAAAGCAAATTTGTATTATACTTTTTTCAAGAACTTTAAGATGTTTCATAAGTTTTGACCTGTATGTTAATGACTATTTGAGCAACACAGGTAATGAAACAACATTATTATTATTATATTTGTTTATTTTTATTTATTTATTTATTTATTGAGGTACTAGGAATTGAGCCCAGGGGCATTCTATCTCTGAGCTACACCACCTTCTCTATTTTCTATTCTTTATTTTGATATAGGGTCTCACTAATATATGGAAGGCCTCAGTAAGTAGCTGAGGCTGGCAGTGGACCTACAGTCCTCCTGTCTCAGCCCCCCAAGTACTGGGATTACCATGCCTGGCTCCAGCATTATTTTTAAAGTGGAAACTGGTCGTGGTGGTACACACTTTAATCCCAGTACTTGGGAGGCTGACAGGAGTATGGCAGGTTTGAGGACAGTTTCAGCAAGTAGTGAGACTCTCATAAACCTTGTAAAACCCTGTTTCAAATAAGAAATAAAATTAGGCTGGAAATGTAGCTTGAAGTTAGAATTCCTCTGAGTTCAATCTCTAGTACCACAATAAATAAATAAATAAATAATAAAGTAGAAAACTATTTTAATTTTACAACTTAAATGGTCAAATCTAGGAACATAGAATTCCCCACTACTGAAAATTTAAAAAAAAAATCTAGGAGCATGTTTAATGAATTATCCACAAAATTGGTAGTTTTAAAAACATTACAGGAATGATGTTCATAATTTAAAATTATTTAAGAACATAGCTATGAGAGAATATTTGAAAATAAAAATAAAAATCCAAACTCCAAACATGCATATAATGTGATCTAAACCATATAAATAATTATATGAAGATAATTCATTTATTCATTTGAGACAACAATGCATTAAAATATTCAATGAATTCTTCTGAGTCTTAGGGGAGAATGTTATTTCATTAAATTATTTTTTTGTTTTGTTTTGTTTTGCTACTAGTGATTGAACCCAGGGGCATTATTCAACCTCTGAGTTACACCCCCAGCCCTTTCAATTCTTCGTTTTGAAACAGTTCTAATTGCTGAGGCTGGTCTTGAACCTGTGATCCTCCTGCCTCAGTCTTCCAAGTACTGGGGTTACAGATGTGCACCACTATGCCCAGCTCATTAAACTCTTTTAAATTTTAACTGTTCTAAAATGATAATTTGAAAAAGGCATAAATAGTTCTTTCTGTTTTTGCAAATTTCACCTCTTTGAGAGCTTGTCTACTTTTTCTATCTATGGGGAGGCCTTGAAAGACTGTAGGTCTCTTGGAGTATTTTCCAATAGGAGAGGGACTGTCAGATAAAATAAAGCAGCTTATTCTGCTTCCATGAAGTGGGAATTCCCAGTGTCTGCACTGCCCTATAGGCTTCCTTATATTTAAGCAAGTTCCAGAGAATGAAAAACAGGTCACTAGTTATGACAATGTGTAAGATTTAAATATTATATAACAACTGTAGTCTGAAAATATGTTTATTTGATTGAAAAAGACTTGACAATGAGGCAAAACTCTTAAACCAGATAAAGAAAAACTGTAAACTCTAATTACAGTGTTTCAACTTTTAGTGTACCTAAGAATTTCTGGCTAAGGTGGGGATGCCTTTTTAAAATTATAAATTCCTGGCCGGGTGTGATGGTGCACACCTGTAATCCCAGTACTTTGGAGGCTGAGACAGAAAGATCACAAGTTCGAGAACAGCCTCAACAACATAGAGAGGTTGTCAGCAATTTAGCAAGACCCTGTTTCAAAATAAAAAATAAAAATAGGCCCAGGGTATAGCTTGGAGGTAAAATATCCCTGAGTTCAATCCTCAGTAACACACACACACACACACACACACACACACACACTGAATTCCTGGACTTGAGTATCTGAAATTCTGATTCATCTAGTCTAGGGCAGGGAAAAAGAACTATAATTTTATGTGATCATCCCCAGGCTATAAATGCAGATGGTCCATGAAACACAATGACTTTAGACTTTCAAATTACAAGCTGGATTTTCTTGTAGAAATGCCAAATAAGATAGTCTATAAATATCTTCACTAAAATTAAACAATATATAAATAATTACAAACTACCTCTAACAAGTTCCTCTTATGACAAGAATTTATCAGTCAACAGAGTAAATCTAAATCTGTCAAAGTAGATGGCTATTTAAGTGAATATTTTGCAGTTTAATAAGTTGAACTTAGTAATTCATAGCAAATCCAAATGTTGCAACTTTTATTTTAAAAAATGAGATTTCTGTTAAATCACTATCTCATCATAGATATTTCTTATCAATTTTCAAGCCACTGATTAACTGCAAGTGGAAATAATAATTCTACTTAACTCTGGTAAACACTGAAAATAAATTTTCATGCCTAATTAATAAAGTCAGTAAAATACTGTTATGTAATTGCAACCAATATAAATATCTTTTTTGTGTGTTGTTCTGGGGATTGCCCAGAGGCATTCTACCTCTGAGCTACAACCCCAGCCCTATTTTATTTTGAAACAAGGTCTCACTAAGTTGCTAAAGCTGTTCTCAAAACTGCAATCCTCCTGTCTCAGCCTCCCAAGTACTGGTATAAGAAGCATGTGCCACCACACCTGGCCTAAATACCTGTTTTTAAAATGACATTTTCCTTACATTGTACCACTTTTATTTTGTGCATGAACTCTGCAGTGCACACTTTGATTCTATATTTATAATTCCCAACCTGCATCAGCATCACCTAGGATATTGAGAGAAATGCACAGACACATGGCCTCAAAACTTTGGAAACAAAATAGAAAACAATAGAGGAAAGGACACAGGAATCTCTTCTCTCTCCCTCCTCTCCCACTTTCTTTTCTTTGTTGAAAACTTCTCAGCTAATTCTGACAATCAGTTATGCTGCAGACCCGTACTTTGGGTGTATCTGGCTAGGTTGTACTTGAATTATTAGTGTCCTTCCCTAATGAAGACCTATCTTTTGGTTTCATTACATAGCAAAGTTTGTTTCTCTAAAACCTCCAACAAACTGCAGTGTTTTCCTCTGAACACTTCTCTTTGAGCTTGCATTAGTTTGGCTTAATACGTAGTAACATTTGTAGTAGCCTGTTGTCATTTATCATTCCCATACCAACTCTGCTGTAATGAGATTTGCTTCAATGCCAAAAGAATGAATAATGCCAGTCCCTGAGCTAATTAATGGGACTCTGTCACTTCAAGTCCAAAATAGTAATTAAGTATTGTTAATGAAACAGGTCCAAATCTCATGCACAAACTGAGCTATTTTATAAACCTTCAACTTAATTTAGTGCTTTGTATGATATTGATGCCAGAGTTACATACTTGGCAAATGGGGGGAGGGAGGCTTTCTTGACATTTTTACCGCTATTATTAGACATAAAGATTATTTTTCTGTAAGGGACTCTTAATACAGGTATTGAAAAACTCTATGACCATAATAAGGGATTGAAAGAAAAAAGCACAGTAGAAAATTAGAACTCAAAATGAACAAGAGCATACTGGTAAGAGAGAGAAAACTAGGAGAATATCAAATCTCAGCAGATCCTCCTCAGGTCTTTAACCTATGGTAGACTGGGATTACTAGAGTTTTCTATGTTAGCATAGACTTCCAGTGCTGGAAAATGAGGACACTCACTTTTAGTTTTCATAGATTTTCTAAAATATATATGACAGCTGGTCATGGTGACACATGCCTGTAATCTCAGTACTTGGGAGGCTGAGACAGGAGGATTGCAGATTCAAGGCCAACGTCCGCAATATAGGGAGACTCTCAGCAACCTAGAGAGACCGTGTTTCAAAAAATAAAAATAAAAGGGACTGGAGATGTCACTCAGAGGTAGAATGCCCTCAGGTTCAACCCTTAGTACCACACACAAATGTCTGTTACTAACATGAATGAGAAGGAGAAGAGTAGCCACCCAAAAGTTGTAGAGTGCTTTGTTCTTCAGGTGATATTAAACTAACAACTAGAGCTTTCTGTCTCCTCATTTCAGAGAGATTCTGGTCTTTTCCCTCCAGGAAAGCCTTCTTTTAATTATAGCAGTACTGGGTCATGCTCATTCATACATGCAGAGTGCTGATCGATTATTTAGCTATACTGACCAATCAATCAGGTACTTTTCATTTGAATGTAAGTGTTTCTAGAGACATCTTACTGGATAAACATAGTAGGATAGGTTTTATGGTAGAAATACATCCACGGTGTGCTAATTCTTGTCTCGAGGAAGAAAAATCAGGAAAGACAGAGTTAAGGAAAGTACCCTAAGTAATGCTGACTTAAATCTTGAAAAATTAGTCTAAGCAGGGAAGGTAGTATGAGAGAAGTGTTTTCAGTTTGGCTTTTTGTTCCAAAATAGAATGAATTTGTAGAAAAAAAATAATGTTGGCCTGAAAATTAAAGCAAGAACAAGAGAAGAAAATATGGTGTGGGCCGGGCGTGGTGGCGCACGCTTGTAATCCCAGCATTTGGGAGGCTAAGACTGGAGGATCCTGGTTCACAGCCAGCCTCAGCTACCTAGTGAGGCACTCCGCAACTTAGAGAGACTCGGTTTCAAAATAAAGAATAAAAAATAGGGCTGAGGGTATAGCTTGGAGGTAGAATGCCCCTGAGCTCAATTCCCAGTACTGCAAAAAAAAAAAGAAAAGAAAAGAAAATATGGTGTGGATACATGATGGAATGCAATTCAGTCTTCAAATACAAGGAAATGCTGTCATCATGGTGACATGGATGAACATGCAGGACATTATGTTAAGGCAAATAAGCCAGGCTCAGAAAGAAAGACAAGTGCCACATGATCTCTTTCATATGTGGGATCCAAAAAGTTGAACTCAAAGAAGCAGAGAGTAGGGTTGCTGTGGGAGGGGGGAAGATACTGGTCAAAGGTATGAAATTTCAGTTAGATAGAAGGAATAAGTTCAAGAAATCTATTGTTCAGCATGCTGGTGATCATTAATTACAATATTATATTCTTGAGAATCAGTATATACATATATATGTTTATTAAATTTTAATTGAAAGTAAATTTTAAAAGAATAATAAAATAATTATGTATAATAAAATATATATTGATATGTTAGCATTATGAACATATATTCTTACACTGCACTACACACACACACACACACACACACACACACACAGACATACCATACACACATGAGTACACATCCCTGTCATTAATGTCCTTGTCTACTTATCTTAACTTTTTACAATATGTTTTTATTGGGGCTTTGCAATTATATATTGTAATGAGGTTCAGAGTGATAGAAACACGTATACACACAGCACCTGGTGCTTTTCCCCTCCAGATCCCCCCCAGCGCCCTCCCCTTCCCCATACATAATATTGAAATTGGCAATGATACATTCGTAGATGTATTGAGCATTATTTGAACTTCTTCCTTCATTAAGTCTCCAACTCCCTCCCCAAATCCCCTTCCATTATTCTACTGGTCTCTCTCCTCTTTATCAGAAGTCCCTTTTGTTTCCCAATTTTCTCTGGCTTCCACCTATGAGAGAAAACATGGATCTTCACTTTCTGAGACTGGCTAATCTTGCTTAGCATAATATTCTCTAGTTCTACCCATTTTCCTGAAAAGGACATAATTTTGCTCTTTATGGTTGAGTAAAATTCCATTATGTATATTCATCAGAATTTCATAATCCTAACTTTTTAGATGGGTTTAACGGTAGGAAGTAGAGAAAACAATTGCTGTATCAGTCTGGTATAATCGCTAGTCACCCAGCTCACAGCACAATCACACCACCAAGAGAATGCGGCTCTCTGTATCCTAGTTCAAGGTTTCCTTCTATGCAGGACTAATTACCAGATAAAACAGTTGAAGTGACCTGCATCCATTTCCAACAAGGAAAAA
>PVLC010011655.1:9916-46619 GCA_004027655.1 Graphiurus murinus | reverse complement strand
GCGGAGACGGGCTTCTTTGCTCTCTCTGGTCGGTCTTCCGGGTTCTGCTCAGCTGTATTCCAGTTTTCGCAGCGTTTTCCACCTTTTTGTTGCTTTTTTTCTTTTTTCAAAAAACTGGATCCACGACTGCTTTGAATCGAGCTCACAGCGGCTCTTGAGACGTGTCTCACTCCGTCGCCATCTTCCCGGAAGTCCCTCTGATTGCTTTTAGAACTTTCTTGTTGTCTTTGAAATTTTGTAGTTTGAGAATTCATCTTTCATCAACTCTGAAAATCTATAAATAAATGTCTAAATGTCTATTTGAATATATTTTTTCTAATCTCTCTTTTCTCTCTAAAACTTGTACTTCAACATATACTGGATCTACTGTTTATCTTTCTATTTTGCACTTGGAGTGATTTCCCTAAATATGCTTTCCAGTTTATTATTTCTCAAATCAGCCAATATTCATACATCAATTTTATTTTTAATTCAAGAGCTCCTTTGCCATTTCTAAAGATTCATTTTTCTTCTTCAAATTTTCGAATTTTTTTTTTTTAGGATGCCAGAGTCTTGAAGATTTATTTCAAAATTTTTAATTCTTTTTTTTTACTCTGATAATTTTGTTCTATAGATTCTATCACATTTTTATTATATCATTTTAAAAGGAGGATACATAGTATTTGTGATTATGTGTTCACTTTCATGGCTTATATTTTTGTGTGTGAGAGCTTAATATAGCAAAAGAATGTTCTTGTCTTTTTTGTGTTGTTTTCCTGTTGTCCTTGTACTTATAGAAGTGTTACTTTGGAATGGTTTTGTGTTTATTTTTGTTGAGTTCTCTAGAAATTTCCCCTAATCAAATCAGTTTTATTGTTCATTTTTCAGATTGGAAATGTCCATACCATGGATGATACCAACTTGGGAGGCTAGGAGGTTTGATTCCTTTTAGGTGACTTCTACTCCCCAGAATCCCAGACAAAGACAAGTTTTCTCTTTGCTTTGTTATGCCAGTAGGTAGAATCATTCTAATAACTCTTTCACTGAGGCTATAGTCCTTCCATTATCTCACCTTTGTAGTGAGTATCATACTTAAGCTCTTTCACTATCTCAGTCTGTGTGTGCCACTGCGATATAATACCAAAGGTTAGATAATGAATAGAAATTCATTGGCTCACACTTCTAGAGACTGAGAAGTCAAAGATCAAGTTACTGGCATTTATTTATTTATTTTTCCAGGAATCTTTTTATTTATTTTTATACTTCCTTCATTTATCTCCGCCCCCCATCTCCCTTGCTCCATTGGAGTTTCTCCTCCATTATCTGAAGTCCCTCTGGTATCCTGATTACTCCTTAGCTTTCACATATAGTGAGGGACTTCATGTGGCATCTATATATGACAAAAGGTGGAAAATGAGAGTGCAAGAAAAGGAAAACTCTTCTTCCACCCCTTATAACAGCACCAACCCTATCCATGAAGAGAGATCCTCATGGCCTTGTACTTCCCAAGGATCCCACCTCCTAACACCACTACAACAGTAACTAAATTTCAATTTATTTTGGAAGAGGACAAACTTTCAAACATTATAATAATCTCCCTGAGCCCAAAGTCACATCTTCTCTGTGCATATGAGCATTAAAACAACTTTAGATATATCTTAAAACTTAAATACTAGGAAATTTTACTCTTGATGCTGGATTACTAAGTCTTGAATTTACTACTCTGATTTTACATACCCAGTTTAATTTTTATTTTGTTTTGTTTCTGTGGTAGTGGGGATTGAAACCAGGGATATCCTACCTCCAAACTACATCGCCAATTCTTTTTATTTTTTGTTTGAGTCAGAGTCTCACTGGGTTGCTAAGAGTCTAAGTTGCTGAGGCTGGTCTCAAATCTGTGATCCTCTTGTCTCAGCCTCCCAAGTACTGGGATTACATATGTACACCACCACATCTGGTTAAGTACCCACTTTATATTTGTCATTTCATGCTTTGAACTCAGGTATACAATTAAGCGATGTTTTGTTGCATATATCTTCTTTTTTTTGTGTGTGTGGTACTGGGGATTGAACTCAGGGGCATTCTACCTCCAAGCTATACCCCCGCCCTATTTTTTATTCTTTATTTTGAAACCGAGTCTCACTAAGTTGTGGAGTGCCTCACTAGGGAGCTGAGGCTGGCCGAGAACCCGGATCCTCCGGTCTCAGCCTCCTGAATGCTGGGATTACAAGCGTGTGCCACCACGCCCGGTTATATCTTCTTTTTTTATACTTTTATTGGTGCGTTATAGTCTCACATCATAATGTAGTTCATAGGGATGGTGGCATACATGCACACAGCACTTGGTGAGCTTCTCCCTGACTCCCTCCCTATTCCCCTTTGTAACTAAACAACAAAGTTCTGAGTTATCATTGTCATGTTGCTGAAACAGCTCTTTAAGTTTCTGTAGTATCATCTCAAGTATCTGTGTATTTATGGTATATTTTTAAAATTACAAAGTATTTTGGTATCTTTTTATAATATCATAAAAGATGCTTTCATTCTTGAATATAAATTATATACACTCTCATAGTATTTGTCCATTTGGATTGAGTCTAAACAAGATGCTTTATTTGCTAATTATTTAATAATAGAAGGTCATTTGAAAAATTCTTAAATTTAGACTCTATTTCCCTTGAGTACATAATATAAAGTGTTACTTGTACTTTTTAAAAAAAAACAATAGATTTAATAAATATCTCTTGATACATAAATTAAAGTGGTTTAAAAATTAATATGCCAGCCAGGTGTGGTGGCACACACTTGTAATACTAGTACTTGGGAGTCTGAGACAGGAGTACCACAGATTCACAGTCAGCCTACAACTTGATGAGACCCTGTTTCAAAATAAAGAATAAAAAATAGGGCTGGTGATGTAGATCGGAAGTAGAATGCCCCTGGGTTCAATCCCCAGTACCACAAAATATATATATATATATTTTTTTAATTAATATGCCAAAAGAAAGCATACTCCATTTTTGATGTTTTTATAAGTATACTTAGAAATTACTTTTTTGCATTGTGGAAAAATGAATGGCATTGCACATTCACAAATTGCTCCTGTTCTCACTGCCAGGAACTCAAGTATTTAATGTGAGTCAGAAACAGATTATATACATTATATTGATACTTTTCCTAATTTTTTTCAAATAAGGATCAGCATTGCAGCTATATTTCTCTGCTTAGGCACAAATTAAGATGCTTCCTTCCAGTGTCTGCACCACCACATCATAACCTTCTGAAATAGTGAGTACGTGTAAAATTGCATGCTAGTAGCCAGCAAATGCCCTTAACATCCCCTTCACACTCTTCAACATAAATAGGAGTTTTAGAAAGTACATCTGAATTCAATTGTTTTCACATGGTCAGGACTGTGACTAGTTGGGCACTGTGTACTGAATTGCTAAGCCTAAATGAATGTTGTCACTAGTGTCTTCCTGGAGGATATAAAAGAAAGTACATCTAGCCCCTTTGTCCCATTCCCTACTAAGAAGTAAAAACATGTAATAAATATCACATGTCAGAATTTTAGAACCTGATATTTAAAAATCATGTGACAACTTGAATCACATGGTTAATATATTTATCTGCTTCTTCATCTGATTATGGTATGATTAAAGCTGCCCATCAATCTGGGAAATGCCAGTTCAATGGCCACATTTTCTGGCAAACACATTGGTTTAATCCTTTTTTGGGAAAATTTGTTCCCAAACTTTAGCTCTTCAACTTGTCCTTTTCTCCTGATCTCCTTTCGTGTTTTCTTAATTATTGCAATATTTTCTTCAGAAATCTGATTTCAGTCTATCATATACAGAGCTGCAGGAAAAAAAAAAAAGTAGCTATTTTACATCATGATTTTTTTTAGTCACTGGTTGAGGATCAGTTTTCCTCTTCCTCTTGATGTAATTTGCATTGTTTTCTCCAAAAGTTGCTTTAAGAGTGACCTTTATTCTTTATGTGGTTTAAAACTCAGTCTAACTTGGGTACTATTGAAAGGTGGACATCAAGGATGACCTATCTCTGCCATCTGCCTTAGAGCAAAATACTTTCTTTTCTGTTTTTTCTCAAGTGGTCTTTGGTTCCTTCCACTGAAATGCATCTTATCTACTGCCATAAAGGACTGGAGCTTTACAATGGTAGGAGGTTACAGAGGTGAGTGATTTATCAGTTTAAGATGCATTAGCATTACTTTCTACATGGAGTTTTTTCTGCCTTCTGAGTGCTTCCTGATGCATTCCCTGCAAGTGAACTTTTCCATTTCTCTTGATGCCCTAAACTCAAACTACAGCTCTAACTTCATAAAAGAAGTTACCTACCTCTCTATTTGCATACAGAGAGGTTTGAGCTTGATCTTAACATCAAAAATATACTTGCTCCTTTGAAGTATTCTATAAAATAACTTATTTACCAAATAGTGACAAATAACCATAGAATTACTCTACCAAAGTATGAACATCTATATTTAGATATTTTAGATGTAAATCACTTCTGAATCCTGAGAGGTGAATAATAAGATAAAAGCAGATACCACCTGTCTAATACCTACATAGATCAGTAGGCATTTCAAGTGTACCTTCCACTTTTCCTATAAATTAGTTTCCATTCAGGTCAAAGTGTCACTCCCTGTTGATCACAGATTTCTTCTAGTAATCTCCCTTCTGAAAAAGTCAACCACTGTAGTAGAAATACCTTTTCAAATGCCTGACTTACAAATCAAAGGAACAAAAATGGACCACCAGTATTTGAAGAGAGCAAAACCTACAAAGCAGAAAAATCACTTAATATATGTGGGTCTAGGCATTCTGACCATTTGGGTTTATGCTTTTTTGAGCACAGGGAGAGGATATGTCAGACCATGTTGAATGTTGAATCACATTCAACACTCAATCAGAGAAGAACAAGTCACGAGGAAATGAATATGCCCTCTCTGTCACCTGCAATACTTGTGAAAGTGTTAGGATGAGAACTGTCCCCAGACAACTGGACCATTAAGCTAGTATTGCCAGTAGTGGAATATCTTGGTCACAGGGAAGTGTTTTCAGTAAGTGAATTCCATTAAGCAGGAAACACTTAACTTGTGAAAATGTCATTTATGACTTTCTAAAAAAAATTAATCCCACATTTAACTTTTGGGTTGTATTGGATTTTTTTTTTTCTGAGCCTAGTCCAAATGTATTTTTTTAAACAAATCATGTGGTGGAATGTCAATATAGCATTTCATGTATATTTCAAATGAAACTTGAGGTAGTGACTACATTTTTTGATCCATGTGAATTGACTATGTCTTATATTTTTGCAATTTATCACTGCTAGTCAGCAAGGCACATACACAATAGATGCTTCACCATCACTTTGTGATAAACTGTTCACTGTCACAAAACAAATTAACGTAAGAGCTAGGCATTCCATGTTCCAGCTCAGAGATTCTGCTAGATCATGAGATCACTAACAAAATAATTTGGCTGTGAAAAGGCAAATTCTATTAACCTAAAGAGTTTATATGAGAAACTCTAAATAATCATGGTGTGGTTTTATTCAAATAATAGTTCAACTAACTTTTTTCATGTTTGTGAGTCAGCAGAAATCATTAGCTAAGAGTGGTGGGACATTATGGAATCCATTAATTGCTATTGCTGCTTTCTCAGTGAAAAATACTCATATTGGGATATGAATATTAAATTTTGCTATGAAGAATGCCAGGGGTTGACATTTTAGTCAAAGATAGTAATTTATGTGTAATTGGGCATAAAGCTAGATAAGAAATATTTTTCAGTGTTAGTTACTATAACTGGATTGAAATCTTCAGGAATATTTGACATGGATGAATAAAACATCATTATAGACCCATCACAGTGTTTAAAACAAATAAGATCATATACATCCCCTTCATAAATCCTTCTGATGGTTTTCCAAAGACCCAAACTCATTACCATGGCCTTGCAGGGTCTCTGCTCTCAGAAGACCTCTGCCTTCTATCCCTCAAGCACTCTCCGCTCATTCCAGGGATTGTTCTGCACTCACTCTGTCTTTGCTCTTCTCTCTGTACAGAATCCTCTTCCTCTGCATTTTGCTTCCTTCTTTCTTAGCTATTTGTTTAAATGTCTTTGCCCCAGAGAGCCCTTCCCAAAATGTTCAATCTGACCTTATCCCCATGCCTATATCTACATAGGCACATACATTTTCACCCCATTGTATTGATTTTTTTTCAATCATGGGACTTATATTTATCACAGAATATCTGGAGTCATTTGTCACATCCCTTTGGCCTACCTTATATCTTAATTTTTATCTGTTGCCACAAGAGATGATTCTCTGTGAGCCCAGACCTACCTTCCTACCAGCGTACCTTCTCAATCGTACTGCACATGTCTTTCTACTTTCTGCTCCAGGCCTTTTTCTGGCACCACAGGAGCCTGCTGGGTCCCAGCACAAGCATAGCAACAGGAGATGGGAGTTAGTGGATAATTTCAGGTCTCCAAGTCTGCAGGTGGACAAGTCAGGGGAGGCCTTCTGCGTTTTCTTAGGAGAGTCCTGCAGAAATCAAGTCTCCAATTCCCATAGCTGCAATCTTAATCTTTGCTGTTTCTCCTTTTTCATCTCAGTCTCCCTTCTCTTTCATCCCTGTTTCCAGATAAAACTTTCAAATTTACTATTAATAAAATCTAGTACTCAAGGCTTTGTCTCATATTCTGGTTTCAGTGGAACCCTAATTATGATATCTCCCCTAGAATATAAGATCTGAAAGAGCCAGGAACCTTATTTTTGTGTATATATTTTGCTTTATTTATATTATGCACAATACTTGGCATTTAGTGTTAGATAATAAATAGATAAATAGATATGACATTTAATCGTATACAAGAGGATTTAAGATTGGAAAAATCCGCGAATACTCTAAGTTTGTCATCTTGTCAGAGAAGTATTATTATTGTTTTACTTTTAATTGCTTGAACCCTGGAAATTTCATTTTCTTTGGGTCTCAAAGCATGATTCATTTATAACAATGTGGGGCATTAAATTAAAAAATGTAATTTGCTAAATAGTATTTTTTTAATAAGGAAACTGGAACTTCTGCTCATGTCTATACCCCAGTAACTGGTACCAGACTTGCCTTGCCATAAACAATGAGACAATATATGTGAAGTGCTCTCAGTAATTGGACACAGGAACCTCAGGATTGTGAACTCGAAGAGAAGGAAAACACATAAATTGAGCCCCATGTTTGCCCTGGCTTTCTGCCTGGAGACACTTAACAGCTGGCATAGGCTGCTGGAGGCAAAGTAGAGAGAAGTGTTGCTGAATGGAAGAGGCTGAGGTCAGAGTTATGAGATGCTGAAGTGACTGGAAGTAGCAGGAAGGGATACCAGACAGCAGGAAGCTACGTGGGGAGGAAGAGCAGCCAGGAGAAGTTCTGTATGGCTGACAGCTGAAAGGAGATGCTAGAAATTATGCCACTCTAGATAATGTTGCAAATTCAGTGGACAGATATCACTCAATACCTGGGATATTCAGACCCCAGAAAGGCCAAACCTTACAGATAAACACAACATGCTAGAGTTAGAGCCATAGGCTATGAGACAAATACAAACCCCAAATAGATCCAAAGTGATAAATAATAAAATCAAACTTGACTGGACAAAAAGTTCTCACCAGTCATTTAATTAGTTGTTGGAACTAAACTTAACTCTATTTAAAGGAAGAGAACAATCTGCTTTCTTCCATGATGTATCAATTCATAATGTCCCACATCTAATAAAAATACAGTAGACAAGTGAAAACCCAGGAAAATATGACACATTACCAAGAAAAAAAAGAGTGAGTAAAAACACATGTTGATATTGAATAATATTCAAAGACTTTAAAAAGAGAAAGTGTATGATCAAAGATCTAAAGTAAAGGATGAACATGATGAACAAATCAATGGGAATCTGAGCAGGAGATGATTAGATTAGATTTTCTAAAAGGCAACATTGTATGTTTCTAAAAGGCAACATTGTATTCAGACAATTTATGTATAAAGATATGGATGCATTGAAAATAACAGGATTAAAATACACATGCAAACACTAACAATAAGAAAGATAATGTGACTGTGTTAATAACAAAGTAGACTTCCAAATAAGAGATAGTTCATGCCTTGAGCTTAGTTGAGGGATCAATCAGATAACAGCATTGTTTAATATTTTAATACTCTTCTCTCAGCAATTGATGCAATTAGACAAAAACATCAGTAAAATTATGGAAGATTTGGACAATACTCAATAAACCTGAGTTGCAACTTACATATGAGTACACCAAAGAATAGAAGTATACATTTTCTTGTCAAGTGCACATTGAATATTCACCAAAATAGACCATATTTAGACCATTAAATAAGACTTAAGTCCTATTACTACTTACAATGTGTGTGTGTGTGTGTGTGTGTGTGTGAGAGAGAGAGAGAGAGAGAGAGAGAGAGAGAGAGAGAGAGAGAGAGAGAGAGAGAGAGAGAGAGAGACTGGGGATGGAAACCAAGGACATTCTACCTGAGAGCTACAACCCAACCCTTTTTACTTTTTGCTTGAAGCAGGATCTCACTAGGTTACTGAGGGTCTCACTACTTGCTGAGTCTGTCCTTGAACCTGTGATCTTCCTGTTTCAGCCTTCCAAATTATAGGTGTGGAATTATAGGGAATTATAGGTGTGGGCCACCATGCCAAGCTGAAATTATAGAGTATATCTTGTTTTACTAAAATGGAATTAAAATACAAGTGAATAACCAAAAATAACTAGAAGACTTTCAAATATTTAGAAATTACATAAAAAACTTCGAAATAACCCATAGTTTGAAGAAATTAGAAAATATTTTGAATGGAATAATCATGAAAATAAAGAAAAATATTGTGGGATTTAGCTAAAGCAAATGTTAGTGCAAATTTTATATTTGAGGGCTTATATTAGAGAAATGTATGTAATATTAATTATCTGAGTTTCCATCTTACATAGCTAGAAAAGATCAAATTAAATCTACAAAATAGAAATGGGAAAATAATAGAAAAAAAATCAATGAAATAGAAAACAGACACAATGGAAATCTAACAAAGTCAAAAGTTAATGTTTTGAAAATAATAGTGGCAATAAAACTCTAGCTAAACAGATTAAGAAAAAAGAGAAATTCAAATTACCAATAGCAGAAATGAAACAAGATATACTATAATGATAGATGCTATCAAAAGGTTTTATGCTAATACATTTGACAACCTAAATGAATAAATTCCTTAAATAACACAACTTACAAAAGTAGACATATGAAGAAAAAGATAATATATAAAGGCATTATTCTAATAAAGGAATTAAATTTTTTTTGTCAAAAACCTCACAAAGAAAACCCCAGGCCCCAATGTTTCCCTGATGAATTATAAAACTCTTTAACAGCACCTATCAAATTATAATCCTTAATATATTTCCAGAGGTCTTGCAAAGTCAAATTTATTCTTATAATACCAGTAGTAACTTATTTTCCCTTTTTATTTTTATATTCTCATAAGTAGAGTTTTCAAGCTGGGCATGGTGATACATGCCTGTAAATCTCGGTACTTGGAAGGGTGAGACAGAAGGATCACAGGTTCAAGACCAATCTCAGTAACTTAGTGAGATCCTAAGCATTCCCCAGTTAGATGCTGTTTCCAAATAAAAAATAAAATAGGGCTAGGGTATAGCTCAGAAGTAGAATGCCCCTGGGTCCAATCCCCAGTAAAATACACACACACACACACACACACAGAGTTTTCCATAGATCAAGTAATATGTGATATTGCTTTAAACTGAAAGCAGAAGCAGATATAAGAATCTAACTATATTCTATTAAGGTATACATTAAAGAGAAAATTAAACATGTAAAGTATGCTTCTCCCACAATATTTTTTATAAAAACGTTATACTATCATTGTAATTTATTATTTTAATAAAATGATAAACATGTAAATTTTTCTCAGTTTTAATTTTATTATATTAACAAATATACATAAAAAGTTCTTTGGGGTTCTCAATAAGTTTTAAAATTTTAATGAGGCCTTGAAGCCAAAATATTTGCAAATAGCTGATTTAATAAATCTGGCATGCGCTCTTTCAGAAAATTGAATTGGATGAGGTCTCTAACTTGTTCTACATGATCAACATAATATTGCTACTGAAACTGAATACATGCATTGCAAGAAGTCTACAGGCAAATATCCTTTATGAACATAAAGTCAATAATCTTTTATAAATATTAGCTAATTAAATTTTCTTTGCTAACAAAAGAAAATGGCTATAAAGCATATGATCATTTCAATAAATGCATTTGACAAATTTCAAAAACCATTTCTGCTAAAATCCCTCTGCAAACTAGGGTCTGAATAGAATTTCACCCATCTGATAAAAGGCATCTGTATAAATGCTACACCCAACGTTATACTGAGTGGTAAAAATTTTACACACTCTTCACTTAATATCAGGAATGAAGTAAGGATATTTGCTCTCACTACTTCTATTTAGCACTGTACCAGAGTTTTTAGAACATTTAATAGACCAAAATCAACAAATAGCAAAAAGAGAAGAAAAAGTACTAAATTGGGTAGGAAAGAAAAAAAATTGTCTTTATTCTCATAAGATGACAATTATATAGCAAATCCTTCAAAAGTTTGTAAAACAGTAATGGAACTAATGAGATTACCAGAGCCAGAGAGTACAAGATCAACACAAAATTTAATTGTATTTCTATATATTAGCAGGCAAGGGTTAGAAAAACAAATTTAAAAATACCAGCTGGAATAGTTATAACCATTTTATATTTAAGAATAAGGCCTCTGTATTAAAAGCAATAAAATATTGCTGAAAGACATTAAAGATCTAATAAATTAAAGGATATATCATGTTCATAAATCAGAAGATTCAATATTTTAAGATGTTGATTTCCCCCACATTTAACTATATAGATTCCATGAAAGCTCAATCAAAATCTCAACAGACTATTTCTTTTTGAGAAATCAATAAGTTGATTCCTAATTTTATGTGGTGATGCAAATAATCAGCAATGCCAAAGCAATTTTAAAAATGAAATAAAGAAAAACTAGAAGATGTACATTCTCTGATTTCAAGACTTCCATAAAGCTATAATCATAAATACAATTGGAGTAAGTATAGACAAAAGAATTCATGAATCACACTAGAGTGTAGAGAAATATTTCCATACATAGAATGTCAATTGATTGCCAAGATGGGACCAAGGGAGAAAACATGCTGGAGGAATTAGATAAGCATATGGAATAAAATTAAACTTGGCATACATGTTAGCATACACTGTGGTATATAGACCACGTTACCCTTTAGGACTGAGATGCTCACTCATTCGTATTGCAGGAGCATTGATGTGATGAGCTAAACTATGTACCCCTCAAATTCCTATGTCCAGTCCCAACTTCTGGTACCTCAGAATGTGAATGAATTTGAAGATAAGGTCTTCAAAGAGGTAATTAGGTTAGATGAGATTGCTGAGGAGGTCCAATATGACTTGTGGCCTTGTAAGAAGAGAATCTGAGGACCCAGACACACGGAGGGCAGATATGTGAAGACATGGAGGGTAAGATGGCCGCTTACCAGCCAAAGAGAGATCACTATCTCCATGAAAGATGCTTGGGGGGTTTTCCATCCTGTTCCATCACGTGAAGACGCACTGAGAAAGTGCCCTCTGTGAGTCAAAGAGTGATCACTACCAGGCACAAGTTAGCTGGCACCTTAATCTTGGGCTTTCCAGCTTCCAGAGCTATGAGCAATTACTTTCTATGGTTCATAAAATCCCTAGTCTGTGATGTTTGTTATAGCAGCCTGAATGGACAAAGACATATATCAACATGAGAGAGGATAAACAAATTGTAGTATATTCATACCAACCCACAATGAACATGAAAGAATAAATTTCTGATGCTGGTAACATGGATAAATTTCAAAATCATGATGGCTAAACAAAAGAAGCTGGACATTAAATATATCCATGTATATAGTATATGTGTCTATATACATAGTATATATGATTCTGCTTATGTGAAGTTCATAGATGGTGGTAAGAAGTTAATATTGATTACCTTTATATGATGATAAATGACACAAAGGCACATTGAGGGAACATTTTGTGGTGATAAAAATGTTCTCTATGAGCCGGGCGTGGTGGCGCACGCTTGTAATCCCAGCATTGGGGAGGCTGAGGCCGGAGGATCCGGGTTCGCGGCCAGCCTCAGCTACCTAGTGAGGCACTCCGCAACTTAGTGAGACTCGGTTTCAAAATAAAGAATAAAAAATAGGGCTGGGGGTATAGCTCGGAGGTAGAATGCCCCCGAGTTCAATCCCCAGTACCGCAAAAAAAAAAAAAAAAAAAAAAAAAAATGTTCTCTATGTTGATTGAATGAAATTTAAATAGATATAAGCATTTGTCAAAACTCACTGAAGCAACACTTAAAATTTGTGCATGTTACGAGCCGGGAGTGGTGACACACACTTGTAATTCTAACATCCGGGAGGTTGAGACCGGAGGATCCGGGTTCGCGGCCAGCCTCAGCTACCTAGTGAGACACTCCGCAATTTAGTGAGACTCGGTTTCAAAATAAAGAATAAAAAATAGGGCTGGGGGTGTAGCTTGGAGGTAGAATGCCCCTGAGTTCAATCCCCAGTACTGCAAAAAAAAAAAAAAAAATTTGTGCATGTTACTATATGTAAATCATACCTTAATTTTTAAATATTTTAATGTGTGCTTTTATTGGTACATTATCATCTCACATCATAATGTAAATCATTGACATACATGCACACAGCACTCAGTGCCACCCACCCGGCCTCCTCATCTCCCCCCTTCCCATACAAAGGACTGAGACTGATGCTGGGATTTTCACATATGTACACACAGTCAATGTTAGTATTTCCAATAATGGACCTCAGACTTCCCCCCTCCCCTTCCCTTGGACTACTTCCCTGGCTCCACTAAAGTTTCTCCTTCATTACCTGGAGTCCCTCTGATATATCAGTTACTCCTACCTTGTGCATATTAAAGAAAACATATGTCCCTTCACTTTCTGTGACAGGCTAATCTCATTTAACATAATGTTCTCCAGGTCCTTCCATTTTCTTGCAAATGGCATTATTTTCTTCTTCTTTATTGCTGAATAGAATTCCATCATGTAGATCACTTTTAACAGAATGGCCATTTTGATGATATTTATTCTGCCAATCCAAGAGCAAGGGAGATCTTTACATCTTCCAAAATTTTCTAAAATTTCTTTAGTGTTTCTTAATTTTCATTGTAGAGTTCTTTTACTTCTTTGATTAGGTTTATTCCTAGGTATTTTAATGGTTTTGAAGTTATCGTGAATGAAATTGTTTTCTGTATTTCTTTCTCTGTGGATTCATGGTTGGCATATAGAAAAGCTAATGATTTTAGGTTGATTTTGTATCCAACTACTTTGCTGAATTTGTTAATCAGCTCTAGTAGTCTTTTGGTTGAGTTTCTTGGGTCTTCTAGATATAGAATCATGTCATCTGCAAATAAAGATAATGTTAATTCTTCTTTTCCTATTTAAATTCCTTTGATATCCTTCTTTTGTTTTATTACTCTGGCAAGAGTCTCAAGGACTATATTGAAAAGGAGTGGTGATAGTAGGCATCCTTGTCTTGTTCCTGATTTTAAAGAGAATTTCTGCAGTTTTTCCCCATTCAATATGATGTTGGCTTTGGGTTTTTTGTATATTGCCTTAATGATGTTGTGGTATGTTCCTTCTATCCTGATTTTCTGTAATGTTTTTAGCATGAATGGGTGTTGGATTTTGTCAAATGCTTTTTCAGCATCTATTGATACGATCATGTGATTTTTGTTCTTAGTTCTATTTATGTGGTGAATAACATGTATTGATTTGCATATGTTGAGCCAGCCTTGCTTTTCTGGGATGAAACCAACTTGGTCATGGTATACAATTTTCTTGATGTGGTTTTGAATGTGCATGGCTGGTATTTTGTTTAGAATTTTTGCATCTATGTTCATCAATGATATTGGTCTGTAATTTTCTTTTCCTGAGGTATCTTTATTTGGTTTTGGTATTCATGTGATACTGGCCTCATAGAAGGAGTTTGGAAGAATTCCATCTCTTTCAGTTTCACAGAATAACTTGTGAAGTGTTGGGACTAGTTCTATAAAGGTTTCGTAGAATTGGGTTTGAAATTCATCTGGACCTGGGCTTTTCTTTGATGACAGAATTTTTATTGCTGTTTTTCTTTCTCTGCTTGCTATTGGTTGGTTTAGGTTTTCTGTATCCTCTTGGTTCAATATAGTAGGTTGTATGTGTTTAGAAACCTATCAATTTCTTCTATGTTTTCCAGTTTATTGGAATATAAATTTTCAAAATAGTTTCTGATTATCCTCTGAATTTCCCCAGTGTCTGTGGTGATGTCCCCTTTTTCATTTCTGATTTTAATAATTTGGGTTGATTCTTTCTTTTGGTTAGGTTGGCTAGGGGTTTGTCTATCTTGTAAATCTTTTCAAAGAACCAGCTTTTTGATTTGTTGATCCTATGTATTGTTTTTTATTTTCTATTTCATTTATTTTTGCTCTGATTTTAATTATTTTCTGTCTTCTTCTGGCTTGAGATTGGACTGTCCCTGTTTTTCTAGGTCCTTGAGGTGTGTCATTAGGTGGTTTATTTGGTGACTTTCTGTTTTTCTTATGTAGGCACTCAGCACTATAAATTTTCCTGTTAACATGGCCTTCAAAGTGTCCCATAGATTTTGGTATGTCTTCACTCTATTTTTGTTTAATTCCAGGAATTTTTTAATTTCTCCTCTGATCTATTCCTCATTCAAGAATGTATCATTCAGTCTCCATGTAATTTCTTTTGGTCTTCCTGTTGTTCACTTCTACTTTCATTCCATTGTAATCTGAAAAGATGTAGGGAATTATATTATACTTCACTGATACTTTCTTTGTGGCTCAGGATATGGTCTATTTTGGAGAATGTTCCATAGGCAGCTGAGAAGAATGTGTAATCAGTTGTTGCTGGTGGAACTATTCTGTATATGTCTATTAGGTCCATTTGGTTTATGGTGTTTTTTAGGTCTGAAGAGTATTTAGTCATCTTTTATCTGAAAGACCAATCTAGTGGTATGAGTAGTGTGTTGAAGTCTCTCAATATTATTGTTTTTGTGTCTATTAAAGATCTATTGTCGCAAAAAGTTTGTTTTACAAATATGGGTGCACTCACATTTGGGGCATAAATGTTTATTATCATTATATCTTCCTGCTGGATTGTTCCTTTGATTAATAAGAAATGCCCTGCTTTGTCTCTTCTGATGTGTTTTAGCTTAAAGTCTGTTTTGTCAGATATAAATGCTGCTACCCCTGCCTGTTTTCAGTCTCCATTTGTATTATATATTTTTTTCCATCCTTTTACCTTTAGTATATGGATATCTTTGGCTGCAAGATGAGTTTCTTGCAAGCAGCATATAGCTGGATTATGTTTTTTAATCCACATTGCCAATCTATGTCTTTTAATTGGAGAATTAAGACCTTTGACATTCAGTGTTATTATTGAAATATGGTTTTTGTTTCCTGTCATTTTGTGTTCTATACTGTCTCTGAGAAAGTATTATTTCTCCTTTGCTTAGTTGCCCACCTGGTAGAGTTCACCTCTTCTCTAGTTCTGGAATTTGCTTCTTTTTTCTTCTTTATGATTTATTTCTTTAAGTATTTTCTCTACTGCTGGCTTGGTAGCCATGAATTTTTTAATATTCTGCTTATCTTAGAATGTTTTTATTTCTCCATCAATTTTGAATGATATCTTTGCTGGATATATCAGTCTTGGCTGGAAATTGTTTTCTTCCATGGTCTGGAGTACTTCATACCAGTCCCTCCTGGCATTTAAGACTTGAGTTGTGAAGTCTGGAGTGATTTTTATTGTTTTTCCCTTGAATTTTATCCATTCCTTTTTTTTTCTTGCTGCTTTTAAGATTGTTTCCTTGGCTTCTATATTAGTCATTTTGATTAATATGTGGTGTGGGGAAGTCCTTCTTTGATCTTGTCTTAATGGTGTTCTGTATATCTTTTGCATATGGATGTCCAAGTCTTTTTCTATGTTTGGAAAATTCTCTGAAATTATTTTTCTGAAAAGATTTCTGATACCTTTGGTCTGTGCTTCTAGATCTTCTTCAATGCCTTTTATCTGTAAGTTTGGATGTTTCATATTGTCCCATATTTGTTGAATATATAGGTTGTATTGTTGTAATGTCTTCTGTATACTGTTGACTGTACTTTTGGTTTTGAATGAACTGTCTTCTAAGAGTGACACCCTGTTTTCCATGTGGTCTAGCCTTACAGAATTGGTTTCTATTGCTGTCTTCAATTCAATTATTGACTCCTTCATTTCATTCAGAGCCTCTTTCTGGTTCTTTCTTAAAGCCACACTTTTCTCCATTTCCTGTACACTTTCTTTAAGGCCTTCCATCATATTGAACATTAAAATTCAGAATTCTCCTTCTTGTATTTCTTGCAGATCAGTATTGTGATCTCCATTGTTGTTGAGTTGTGGGAGTCTATTATTTCCTCACCATTCCTTGTTCTCATATTTTCAGAGTTCTTGGGCTTATGTTTCTGTTGTCTTGGCATCTTCTTGTTCTTTGTGTGTGCGTCCTATGTTTATTTGTTATCCCTTTATAAAAAAAAGTCTATGCTGAGGGTATATCTTCATATCTACCAATCTGACTCAGATAATCAAAGTATTCAGTTTGTCCCCCAGAGCCTCTTTAACTGAATATAGTTCTTAGTGCAAGCAAACAGGAGTCTCTGATTAGCTTCAGGCCACTGTGTTCTTTTGGTCCAAACTCCACTGGGCTCAAGACTATGATTTTCTATTCAGAGCCTGCAGCCTGCTGGTTGGGACTTAATACACCCCAGAGATTGTTGCTGCTCTGCTGATTGTGAGCCCATAATATTGCAGAGTGCTGACCTTTGGCCTCTGTGACCTGTGGACTTAGGCTCAGCAGAGCCAGTGATTGCTATATTCCAAATTTATGGCTCAGCTCACTGAGATTTGATGGCCCCTGGGACACCACTCCAGATCTGCTTGTTATGGTCCCAGGAGATACTTTAAGTCACTAGCATACATACATGCCACTAGCATACATACATGCCAGGTACAAACTGCTAGCAGAGAGAGTATTGAATTCCCAGCTTGGGGCTAGGATCAAGTGATACCCTGCAAGACCCCTGGCCTCTTGGTGCAGCCTGGTCCAAATGGCACTGTTGCCACTTTCTGCTCTAGGCCCAAGGTCTGGCAAGGAGAGATTCCACAGTTCCAGGCCTGGGGCTTAGGTGGCTATGTTCCTTAGCCCCAGGGATACCACCCCTGTCCTGTGGTGCCACACTCCCTGGGGCCCTTTCTGGCCTCCGGTACTTGTGCTGGTGCTTATAGTACCCAAACATGGCCAGGAACAATTACTGCTTTCAGAGCCTGCAACTCAATAGGTTGAGCTATTTTCCCCAAACACTAGGGAAAGATATCCCACATTGATCCCTAGGCACCCTGCCAGGGCTCCTCAAACTGCTAATTGCAGTTCCCCCTTGTCTGCCTCTAGGAGCTATCCACTAAATCACATTTCTGCTGTGTCCCATAATAGTCACCACTCCCACCTCTGCAGGGGTGATTTGCAGAGTCTCAGGCCCCAAAAGTCTATTTCCTTGCCATACAAGTTCCCGTGTCCACTGGAATGGCTGGTTAACTTACAGTTCTGACTAACTAACTGTATCATTCACTGTTCTGGATCGTTGCTGGAAGTGATGGGTTCAACACAGCTGTGGTGTCTGGATCCAGCCAGGTCCCTGTAGAGCTTGGAGCGAAATTCCAACTACGTTCATTGATGGTCTGTAATCACCAGACTCAGGACGATCCACAGCTTCTTCCTGGAGGTCTCTGGAAGCCACAGTGTCAGCCTCCACTAGCTCCGATGCTACCTGGCTAAGGTGGCATAGGCACCACTGAACTCCCTTCCCTAGGTGGGAGGCCTGGAGAGCTTACACAGTCCTCTGCTCTACTTTCTAATTTCTCCTTCTGTCGCTTTTGGGGTTTTTTTTGCTGCTTTTCTGCGGAAATCATTGGCTTCTTTGCTGGGGGTCTCTGGAGGTCAAAGTGCCAGTGGTCCTGGTGCAGTTAGGCAAGAGGATACCTTCCCCAGGGGAGGCATGCTGGGTATTTTGTTGTCCTCTGTTCTGTCTTCTGTCTTTGTTTCTGCCACCTTTCAATTTTTCATTGTTTTCTTCAATTTTTTGCTGCTTTTCTTTTTTTCTTTTGTCAACATGCTGTCTTCATGGCAATTCAGTTTTGAGTGTCAGTGGGACTGAGATGTGTTACTTCCCTTAGTTGCCATCTTCCTGGAAGCCTCATACTTTAATTTTAACAAATGAAAAAACCTGAAGAAAGTAATCCATCTTATTTTCACCCATTATGTATAAAACACTATTCTAGGTGTTATACATAATATTGATAAAATTAATAAACAAATACAGGAGCATGATTCATGCATTTAAGTGAATTACAATAAAAAATAATAGGAGTTCTTTGGTATGAAAGTCAGCCATAAGGAAAACATTGTGGCTGAAATTAGTCCACAATAACCCTTTAATAAAACTCAATTCTCCTAAGAATATTCTTAGTGCTACTTATAAAAGTTAGCTGAGTCATATATAATTTTAAGCATTGATTCACCAGTTTTCTTTTATATGTTCTTAGCCCAAACTAGTTTGATATATAAGGAAATTTACAATAGCCAATTACCCTTTTTGAATCTTAATTTGTGAGTTGTTGAAAAGACCGTCATATTTCCCGATTAATAGACCAACTTCTTTTTCACATTGTGTTGACATATATAAAACTCTTAATTACTCTGATTAATAACATGTAGAAGATTATGGTTTTTAAGTGATAAAGGCTAATTAAAACCTGTTTCCATATTTTTTTTTCGGTATTGGGGATTGAACTCAGGGCATTCTACCTCCGAGCTATACCCCCAACCCTATTTTTTATTCTTTATTTTTTTGAAACAGGGTCTCACTAAGTTGCGGAATGCCTCACTAGGCAGCTGAGGCTGGCCGTGAACCTGTATCCTCCGGTCTCAGCCTCGCAAATGCTGGGATTAAAAGCATGCACCACCACGCCCGGCTTGTTTCCATATGTTTATGCAATATATTCCGTGATTATTTCAGGGATGGGAAACAAGTCCTTCCTGACAATTTTGTGTTTTCATGATCATTATTAAAATTCACTTATATGTCTTGAATCAGGGGCAAGAGAGGATGATCCAAAAATGCCATGTAAAATGGCATTCAAAATTTGATGTGGAAAATGCCTAATTAGAGGGCTGACTGTACTAAGTGTCACTTTGATAGGTAGAATGCAAATATTCAGTTTTCTCACTTAGGCCACATTTGGCAACACATTTTCCATGCTTTAAAGACTACATAGCTCATTATTGAATACATGTTAAAGTTATTGGTTAAAATTCAGGCTTTGAAAGAGTACTCTTACATTTAGAAGTAGCATAAAGGTTATGCCAAAATGTGAGTGTCACACCTAGGAACCACCTTGCCATTTATGCAAAGGCAAAGTACCGTTTTAAGGAGGAGGAGAGACCTAGAAAAGGTCAAATAGTGGGAGCCTTCATAAATTGGAGCAATTTTTCTGTAAGAAGAATAAAAACACAATGATACACCTAAATTGTTAAAAGTAATCTTTTTCTTCATGCACCTATAGCAGATAAGTGTCAAGAAAAGTGGGAAGAGATACAGTTCTCTACCATCCATTAGATTTGCAAACTGTCTATAGAAACTTGAGGAGAGTTATAGCAGGGATGATCCAATTATGATCACAGTAAGAAAATGGTATCATATGATTTCCTTAGAAGGAAAATAACATTTATGATACAAAAAGGTAATTATAATATATAATGTTATTCTTTCATTCCCTACCAACTGTCAATGTAGAGAAGTCTTGACTGTGGATTGAATAAAACTGGCGTCAACCAAGATGCCAATGGGTTAGAAGGCTGATAGCTTACTGGCATAGAGTGTTGCTGTTTTATTTTTTGTTTGTTTGTTTGTTTTTCATGGAGTGTTTTTATGTTTACCTTCTTATGAGGTGAATGAACATGTATTTTTCTAAACTAAGCATTGGTGAAAACATCACTTTGAAAAGTAACAAGCAGAGACTTGTGGCATGCCAGCGTGAGGTGCTTAGTGGAGATACTCTCCAGAGAAACTGAGGGAAACTATAAATATGGACAACCGTTTTGAGGGAAAATGGTCCCAAGGACTTATGGCAAGTAAAAAAGAACTTATTTAAGAAAATTGTTAATATTCAGCAAGAACAGTTTGAGTGTCTGGTATTTGAAATAAGATCTGCTTCTTCCTCTCACTTCCTAACTCAGCAAGATGGAAATTCCATTCCAGACAGGGCATCCAAGAATACAAGGCTGTCTACCTAGTTCCCATTCAGAGGCCTTCTTCCAATAGGACAGGAACAGCAACATTTTCCATTCTGCCCCAGCTATTTATTGCTAAGGCTAAATTCAGGATGAATGTGGTCAGACAAAGGGCTCCTTTGTTTATGTCAGTTCTCACTCATGGAATAAAGACCCTACCTTGGACATTGTGCTCCTGAGAATACTGAGGCCCTGATTGCCCTTTGCCCAACTCACAGATGTGGTGATCCTGTGCCATGAGAGGCAAAGGCAAGTTGAAAGGACCTAGAGTTATTAGAGCCCTTCAACAATATTCTCAGCAACTTAACCTAACCTAATCCAACCTAAATGTTCCTTAATAGATGAATGGATAAAGAAAATTTGCCTTACATAGACAGTAGAATACCATTCAGCCTTTAAAAAGAAGAAAATTCTGCAAGATAGAACAACAAGGATGAACTTGGAAGATATTATGGTAAGAAAAAGAAGCTAGTGCATTATTCCACTTATATGAGGTATTTAAAATGGTGAAATTCATAGAATCAAAGAATAGAATGGTAGCTGCCAAGGTTTGAGGAAAAGAGAAATGGGAAATTATTAATCAATGAACATAAAGTTTGTTAAACAAGATGAATAAGCTCTACAGATCTGCTGTACAACATTGTACCTGTAGTCCCCAATGCTGTATTGTACATTTAAAATGTTAAGAAGGTAGAGCTCATATAAGTGTTCTTATACAACAAATTAAAAGTTAAAAAACCCATCCAACTGTACAATTTAGTGTGTGAGTTTATAATATGTGAATTATATCTCAAAACTGTTTTTTAAAAAGTGATAGATATTATCTTTTACATGTATGGCATAAACAAAAAACTACTTGTTTTGAAATTAAATTTTAGATGTTATGAATATTTGTTATCTCAAGATAAAATAATTGTTTTTATACTAGATAGGGAAATCAGAAAACAAAGATCACCAAATAGCCAGTTCCTAACCAAACAGAATTGCCAAGTGTATGGACTGCAAGATGTGTCTACTTTAATTCCTTCTATGAAACCACAAACCCTAAAAATGAGAGAACCACTAGAGATAGTTGGTCAGAGTCATAGAACATTAAAGGAGGGAGGAAACTTGGGGAGAATCTCCAAGACCAAGGACATTCACATGAGGAGTCTAAGACACACAGCAAAATGCCCAACATCACATAATAAATTTATGGCATAACTGATTATGAAACTTATACTTTTGATCCCCTGTCCCTATTAATAGCTAGTGAGGCTGAGAAGAAAACTTAGAGCAGTGAAACAGAGCCAGTTGTTACTAAATTTCACACATCCTCTGCTCTCTTCATGGTAGAGACTGGAGACTCTATTCTCCACCCAAAGAGCTCAAAGCAGTGACTTGGCTCACACTGGTTGTCTTAAGGTATCACTTCCTATCCATTGTGGCTTCCCTTCAGAATTGCCAAGAGAAAGTAGAAATCCAGATTTTTGTATGAATGCAATGTCCTGATTTTTAAGTTTAAATAAATTCAGAGACCCACGTATGTATTGGGTTTGAACTAGGATGTAGCAGGATTTGATTTCTGAAAGTTTCCTTTTCTTTACACTTAGACCAGGGCTTCTCCTCAGCCTCGACTTATCCCAACAAGCCATGATTTGAGTCTCAGTGTTGTCAAGGAAGGTTAAGAAATATTGAAGATATGTTCTTAAAGGATACATCCAGAGAATTATGAATGACTCATTATTATCAGAAAGACAGAACTTAGATATCCATTACTTAGGATCCCATAAAAGTCAATTTTTCCTGTTTTCTCCCCAGTAGTGTATGCTTATAAGATTATTAGGCACCAAGAAGTTATTTGTAAAGAACCAGATACCCTTATTTTTCATAGCCTTATTTTTCTCATTACTTTAATTCTTTACAGTCAATATGTTGACTTGTTTCTAGAAAAGTTTTTTGTAGATATCATATATTTTTTTAAAAAAAACTAAGATATAGATGGATAAAGATGGGTCATTCCAATTGACTCTTGTGTAGGGTATGGATACCCACAACTATACAAACTAATTTAGTTTTACATGCTACTAGGCGATTGGGAAAAATGAAATTTATCCCAATTTGTCATGATGTTAGAGATATGGTGAAAAATTTTAGGACCTAAAATCTGAAAAAGAGAAACACATAGGAAAAATAGAACTTTTCATTTTTTCATTCTACCCTAGACAAGTCATTTTCAGACAGAGTACGTGAAGCTCTGTTCAATTATTCTAGAATGCCAACGCTGGTGTGACAGGTAGTTGGGGAACTAGGGAGTGCTAAATGCCAACACACAAATAAATGACTCTGTCATTTAATTCTCTGTTTCACAGAACCCATCATTTTAGAGTGTGCCATCCACTAAGCAAAGGTTGATTTTATAAACTCATCTTTCTAAGGCCCAAAGCCTTCTTGGAATAAGAAAATCCTCTTTAGTTCTGTCTATTTCAGCAAAAGAAATACTCCTAGCTTTTGACAAATTTCTGTATTGCACAGTGCTTTACAAAGTCAGCCAATTTCTGGCCTCTAAAGACTTTCTCCACTACTTCCCAGTCCATTTTCTAGAATACGCAGATTTGCCTGACTCAGTCAAAAATGTCATCAATCAGGAATTTTCAGTAAATAATAGTGTAGAGATTGTTCCCTGAGCAACAGTGAATGATTGCTCCAACACAAGGCATTCAGTGTTATTAGGTGAGAAGTAAAGAGTCACAGCAGGACGGATTTTGCCTATAGTTGCAGACAGTGACTCCTGCTCACTACTGGCAAGAACAATATTGTGGGGAAACGGTTAAAATAATATGAATATGAAGTCATACTGATTTTATTCTTTGAGTATAAGTGAACATAAACCAACACATGGTCTTTGCCTTTAAAAAGGATCTATTTTTAACCTACCAAAGGAGCTACAAAGTCAGGCGCAGTGGCAGAGGCCTGTAATCCCAGTACGTGGGAGACTGAGACAAGGAGAATCAAAGGCTCAAAGCCAGCCTCAGAAACTTAGCCAAGCTCTCAGTAACTAAGCAAGACCCTGTTTCAAAAAAATAAATAAATAAACAAAAAGGGCTAGGGGTGTAGCTTGGAGGTAGAATGCCCCTGGGTTTAATCCCCAGTAACACACACACGCCATAGGTCAACAAGACAATGAAGCGTTCAAGCATTCTCTCTGTTTTTTTTTTTTTTTTTTCAATTTTAAATTAATTTGAAGCTTCTCCCTATAATTTATAAAAATTTTATCAGTATGGTGATACATCACTTGTAAAGTACTTTTGAATAAATTATGTCTCTAATATTCTCCTCTGTTCAAAATAATGTCTTGTCCACCTGGCAAAAACCTACTCAGTCATTAAGACTCAATATTTTTGTCACTTTCCTGGATTTTGTTTCTTTTTCTCTACCCAGGAAGATGAATTACCTTCTGGCTTTGTATCTGTAAAAATGGTAATAACAATATTATTTCACAGTGGCCAAGCCCTTAGCTTGTGCCAGGAGCACTGAGTCATTTGCAATGTGACCTGTACTGCTAAGAGAACAACAAGGCCTGGGAAATTATGGGTGCTGTACACGGTCATGGGGAGGAAGAGGCAGAGCGGCCATGTGAACCAGGCAGTCATGCCCTCAACCACATGGAATCCTCCCTCACCTCTGCAGTCACCTACACTCATCACATGATATTAACTGTGTGTGAGAACCTAGTCCCTACTAGACCATGTTCTCTGTAAGAGTAGAATTGTGCATCCTTGGTATTAGGGTGGTCAGGGCCTGACAAAGCCACAGAAAGATAGATATTTGAGGTGAAGTATTGATTTGTCATTTGTTGTTTTGGACCATGTTTTAGCTTCTGTATTTTTCCAATGAGGTACTTTATCAACACAAAGTACTCTTTTTGTTTTTCTACCAGCAATGAAGTGCATTTGTGTGTGTGTGTGTGTGTGTGTGTGTGTGTGTGTGTGTGTGTGTTGGGGTGGGGAGGCAGGGCTTTGGGGATTGAATGCACAGGTATTCTACCTCCAAGTACACCCCAAGCCCTTTTGTTTTGCTTTCTTTTGAAACAGGGTCTCCCTAGGTTTCTGAGAGGCTGGCTAAATTGCAGGGACTGGTCTCTAACCTGCAATCCACCTGTCTTAGCCTCTCAAGTACTGGAATTACAGGTGTGCACCACTACAGCTGATGAAGGTGCATCTTGAACTGAACAGTTATTCGATGACAATTTATTGACATTCTTCCAAATGTTAAAGAAAGGTCATGTAGTTTCCTTACTTTGGAGCTATCAGCTATAGTCCAGAATTCCTAGCACCCTGAGGCTGCTTGGCTGGAGGTATTGTGTGCATTCATTCTGGGCCACAGTCTCTGCTGAATCCAGCTTTCCAGACCTCCCACCAAGCTACAGACAAGTGAAGGAGGGACTTTTGGCACCTTCCAGACCTCTTCATTTACCAGCTGACCATCATTAGGCTATGTGATTAAATGCTTTGCTGTCGTCATCTTGAGATTCTTTACTTTTGACCAAGGAGCCCCTTATTTTCATTTTGCATTGGGCCTCACTAGTTATTTAGTTGGTCCTGAGTACAACACTGGGTTATACATAATTATGTATTCTTTGAAATTGTTTGCTATTCTCTCTGTTCATTACTGTTATCTACTTACTTTGTGAGCTTCTGAAGGACAGAACCAATGTCTTCCTTGGCCTTCCACAATTCGTCCCTAGTTCTTGGTATAGGTAACAATATGTTTTGAGAGACTTGACACAGGAGAGAAAATGGTATTTTTCTTGTGCATAGCCCCGTGTGAGGAGTGAATATGTGAAGGAACTGGAGAGGACCAGTGAGTAGATTTACCTGCTCATCTCCACCTACAATTTTTACTTGAATGTCTTGGTGGCTCTTTGGTATCAGATACAGCAGAAGGTATATAAAGGCAAAATATGTATAATCCATATAATCTATGTATAAACCTCAATAGACAAAAAGGCTACTTGTCTTTCACCACTATTGACGTGTTTTGTGATCATGTAGAGTTCAAATCAAACCAATAGATTCAACTCTCCATGGAGAGATTATAAGAGACCAAGAAGAGTAGACGTACACAGTGAATTAGCAACAAATATCAGTCCAAAAGGCACTGAGATGAGTCTCATACCTTAATTATTTCACCTTAACTCACCACAAAGTGTTAAGGTGTTTCTTAGGGAATGCTCACCAAATGCTGTGTGCATGTTTGTCCTTATCAGTCTGAACTACATTATGATGTGAGATTATAATGCACCAATAAAAGTATGTTTAAAAAGTAAAAAATAAAGGAAAAAATACAAACAAAAAAAGATTATCAGTAATTTAAAGAAAGCCGCTGTCAGAAAAGTTAACAGAAAAGATTGAGAAAAACATAAACTGAATTCACAGAATTAAAGGCAGAGAGGGATAAAAGGAGGGAAGGTATATTGTTATTTAAGAAAAAATAGTCGAGGTTTAAATGTCCTTTTGAATTAAGTTCACCTAAAACCTTGTTATAAATGACACTTATCTCACTTTACTTAAGCAAATAGACTATAATTATAAATAGGCCATAATAAGTGGACTCCTTGCTTTAGAGATAAGTTCATGACACAGTGTGAAATAATTTTTTGGTAAGTAAGGTCATGAGCATTTATGAATCTACTGAATATTATTCCCTGCTATAATACAGAATTTGTGATGAATAAAGTGTTTGCACAGCCTCTAGAAAACTAAGTAAGTAGTATGTCTTAGATATGTAATATCTGAGATCTGATAATGGTACAAAAGAATTCATTCTGTGTTTTATTTATTCCTTTATCAAATGTTTAAGAGCCTGCTCTATACTGGAAATAGTTTAGGCATTGAGAGAAATATTGAAGCAGAAAAATGGTTCAATGCCTATCATACACTTCAGATGATGAAAATAATTTTCTCTCTGTAATTTTCACATGCACAGACACTTTGTAGAGGACAGATAAACCCACCTAGCAATGAAAACTGAGTAATATCTGTTTATATTTTCACTTACCCACAAGTTACTCTGTACCAAATTTATTCAACAATCTTCCCATGCCCCATAAGGCAAAAGTACTCCTTGTCCTAGCTAAAGGAGTGATCTTCTTCAGTATTTGTAAAACAATACCCCATTTTACTCCAGAGAGATTATAGGTTAGGTTTTAATGACAAAGGAAACACTTTGTGCTCCTTTTTGAGCAATATCACCTGTTGAAACTTGCAATAAGATTCTTCAAAATTCAAGTTTTAAATATTCCCTTAGCTAAGCAAGAGCCCATGTGTGCATGGCCAAGAAGATAATGCCAACTGTCTTGGAACCCAGATATTTCTGCTCAGCTTCAAGAGAGGGAACAGCTCTCCACAGCAGATGCTGAGGCATGTGGTGTCAACAAAGTGGTATGGGCCCAATGTCACTTTGCAGTGTACTCTGGAACCCAGCCACAGCAGGATGACTTCTGGACATGCACAGTTACTTGGATGTAATGGTGGTGTCCTTGGAGTATGTATGGGTGGGGAGCAGCTGTTAGATTGGAAGCCAATGGTACAGGTGGCCAATCTACCTGTGTTCAGTGACCATGTTTTCACATTCATTTCCTGTGTGAGACTGAGGGTTGGAATTCTTTTTACTTTTTTTCCAAAAACAAGGTTATGTATAAGAGATTTCCTTATCAGGATACATTCAAGGAAAAAGAGAATAAACTCTTACTCATCAGAAAAGTGGTATTTGCCATTAAACTTATAGTAAACACAGTGGAGATTATATTGAGATTTTGACTCTTTGAGCAATAGGGAGGACCCTGGCCTTTTTTTTTTTTTTTTTTGCGGTACTGGGGATTGAACTCAGGGGCACTCTACCTCCGAGCTATACCCCTAGCCCTATTTTTTATTCTTTATTTTGAAACTGAGTCTAAGTTGCAGAGTGCCTCACTAGGTAGCTGAGGCTGGCCGCGAACCTGGATCCTCCGGTCTCAGCCTCCCGAATGCTGGGATTACAAATGTGCGCCACCACGCCCGGCTCTGTTTTTTGTTCTTAATTTGATCTGTCTAGCCTACTCCCACCAGCTTGTTCGGAAAACATAAATATCAATAACTTTAAGGGAAACAGCTATACTGCATTCCTTCACTACATAATTGACAATTTCATGGGAAATGGAGAGGAGAGAAGGGAGAATGAGAGAGCCAATCACAGTGATGAAAAATTGAAAGGTAAAAGGCTATCTTAAATGAGAAAATAAATAAATAGATGCCACCAACTCTTTTTTTAGGTCCATTATGGTGATAGAAACAAGAAGGAGACAAAGCCCAAAACATTCTATGTATGTATGTATGTATGTATGTATGTATGTATGTATGTATGTATCTATCTATCTATCATCTATCTATTTTTGGTCCTGTTCCATGACTCAACTTGTCAGACCCCAAGGACTTCCTTGACTTTGAGTTCAGATAAGAGCAAATTTCATCTGTTTCCCCATGTTTTTAAATGATGGCTGAGTTATGAGTCATTGCCAGACTTTTTTGCACCACTGTACTGAAAGCACAGAACATGTTTTCTACCTGTCGATGTAAATTATTGCCTGCATGTAGAACTCCAGGAACAATTTGGCTTCCTGCCCACGCAAATGACTTCTCATCGTTCAGGTTTCATTTAACGCCAGTGTGGACTATAAGATGTATGTTCAATCCTACAAATGAGTTGCATGTGCATTTCAATTTCAGAAGACCTGGACTGAATTTTAAAAGAAAACATTTAAGATCTACTACAGTAGAGGTGCTTCTGAGTTAGGTGAATTCTAAATATACTGTAGAATCAAAAATAGAGCTGGAATTTGGATGCTACACTAAATTTTTAAAAAACAAAAAGAAAAACTATAAAAGATGCCTTAGAGTTTTGAACTTGCTATCTCAAAGAACTAAAAGATGTAGTGTGAGTTTTCTTTTTTCAATTACCATTTTTTCCCTTCCAAATTTTGTTATCATCTTCTGACACCAGGTTAGTAAGTTAGACCAACTTAGAAAAGTATACTCTCTTGAATACAAAGCGAAGGATTCAGAAAGCATTTGGTAAGCTGGCAGAATCTACTCTATACACAAACCAGAATGATGCTTTTAAACTTCCTTACTTGATGCAAAGAGTCTGTTCTAGATAAAGATCTGTATGAAATATATTACAATGGACTATAAATTTAGCAAGTTAGAAACACTGCCAAAGAATTTTTTTAAAGTGGCAAGAAGTATTTATTTCTGAATACACATGCTAATAAAAAGGCTGCAGGACATTAAAAAACAAACAAAAAATGCCCAAAACAAAAACAGCATCAAAATATAGGATAAACTGGAAAAAGGAGTGTTCTGAAGTGACCAAAAACAAGAAATGTTTTACATTAGTGAAAACTGAGTACAGGTGTCTACTGACCAAAGGCACAACAATGACAGAGAATTCTTGCGTTCTCCTTCACCATAAGCTGTGCATCTTCTGTAAAAGCCATCTTCTACTTCTGCCATGTAATCATACAGGTGATAAATGTTACATGTTATTTCTACATAACCCAAATATATTTTAATGGCCTCTCTTTCACTCAGTTGTACAATAGAACAAACAAGGTAAAAGTGTTTCATAAATCACTTTTTAATATATGAAACGGAAATAGAAAACATCAGCATTACATAATTCTTCCTTCTTTAAAATTATTCCTATTAGTAGAACACTAATTTAAAGTTTGAATATGTAGATGTCAGTAAAACATCATTAAATACTGAGTTTCAATTTTGTCCACTTACCATTATTCTATTTGGTTATTAAGAATCAGTTGTTCCACACTATACCAAGGTTTCATATGCAATACAAGGTACACTAGGGACAAGATAGCTTTTAAAATTGTGACTATTAGTTATCACTGATAACCTGTGCTCACTCCTCTAACCTTTAGAATGTAGGTAATTTTTTTTGTTTACACCTCATTGTAGATTGTCCTTGTATTTTATTGTTTATCTTTGTCTTTTGATGTAACCTGGATGGAAAGTTGCTTGCAGATAAGGATCATTTTCATGATTACTTTTGTAGTGTTATCCTAGACTCTGATGGATGGCCAAGGAGTATTTGGGCCTTAACTTCTATGGTAACACAGAGTTTTGAGTCAAGTGTTATCAATAATTCCCTCTTTGGCCATCTATCATACGTCTACAGATTGTAGAAATGAAACTTACATTCCATATAATCAACTTTCTTACTTCACAGATAAGAAAATCAAGACTCAGAGACATTAGATATTTGGCCCAAAGTCAGATGAAAGATTCATAGCTTTCAAATGTCAGAAAAGGGTTAATCTTGTATTTGAGTAAACTCTGGCCCAGACACCTGGTATTTCTTGGCAGCCTACCTTAACAAGGATCATAACTGATGAATGGACACTTATGGCTTATTCAAATTAAGATAAATATCACTCATAAGTTGGCATAAGGTAAATTAATTCCTAAGCATAATTTTTAGAAAAAAAAACAACACTTTGGTGCAAATAGAGAAGCAAGATTAGTAGCCTACGTGGAGATGCCAAGTTTTCTAACAAAGTCTCTCTGTAAGGGTTTAGCAAACTACCTAAGGATCATTTAATTACTTTATTCATTCATGCATACACATATGTGAACACAGCAATACATCTGGCAGCCTCTTTTGTAAAGAATTTAAAAAGAGTCATCAAATTCTCTGAAACATGGCATCAGAATTTTTCAAGTTAGAGGAATTTGACTGAAATGGAGTTGAATATGTTGCAGAAATAATTATTTCTCTTTGGTACTTGACAAAAATGTTTGCTGTGTCAAATTATGTATGAATTAGTAAAAAGACTTTTAGACAATGGCCTCCAGGCTAAAAAATAATGTTAGAATAAGGATACTTATAATGAGTACTGGGGATTCGCTTTCTTTTTCGAAATTGTGTTAATTGAAGAATTTTCTTTCTATTGGGTAAGAGTGGAAATAGAGAATTTGAACTTGGAATTCCTTTCTTAATAGATTTTCCAAGAGAAGCCAAAGTGGTCCAAAAGTTAGTGAATGAGCTGAAAATGAATATTAACCATTTTTATTTTTGCAATATATATATATATATAAAATTGATACTCTACATTTTTGGGGAAAAATTAAAAAATATATCTTGAGGTGAATTGAAATAAAAATGTCCAATTATGTTTTTGGACTTTCTATTTTCAAAACTGTAACTTGACAATCTTGTCAACACTGTGCCTATCAGATAATTTATTCTGATTTTGTTTCTGTTAAAAAAAAAAAAAAAAGAGCGGATAAGACTTTCAGTCAAACTTGGAGGATAATTGAGGGTGGTATTTTCCTTTTTTAATAACAAAAGTTTTAATATCTTTTCATCTCACCCAATTCTCTTTTATTGAGCTATGAGTAACATAACTTTAAAGCATATAACTCAATAATATTTAAGATCATTATACCTATGTAATCTATAATTCAGAAACTTTCTTTTTCTTTTTCTTTTCTTTTTTTCTTGAGTTGGCGTGCTGGGGAGTGCTAGGGATTGAACACAAGGGCATTCTACCTTTGAGTTATACCTCTGGCCCTATTTTATTTTGAAATAGGGTCTTGCTAAGTTGTTGAGAGCCTCACTAAGTTGCTTAGACTTCAAACCTGCAATCCTGTCTCATCCTCCAAAGCACTGAGATTAAAGGCATGTGCCACCACACCCGGCTGCTTTAATTATTTGCTTAAGGGAAAAAACATTGTTCTGATCATAAATTTATTTTGCCTTTTAAGAACTTTCTATAAATGGAATCACAGAATGCTTTTTATTTTGTCTACGTTTTGCTGCACACAATGTTTTTGAGATTCATCCATGCTTTTTCAGGTATCAAAAATTCATTATCTTTGCTAACTGGCACTCCATTGAGTAAACATACCATGATTTGCCTATCCATTCTCATTTCGATGGTCATTTGGATTGTCTCAAGTTGGTGGCAATTTTTTTTTAAGTCTACTACAAATATTCTTGTATAGGACTTTGACATGTTTTTAAAGCTCTTGTGGTTATGAATATGTTTAAAACAAATTTCCAAATGTCTTCTCAGCCTAATACATTGTTTCCATTGTTTCATTTCTCATCAACACCTGATATAATCCAGATATTACCATCCCAGTAGGTGTGAAATGGTATATCACGATTTTGTTTGCATTTCCCTGAAGCATCATTTCATACACTGATTGGCTACTTGCAATTTTTTTTATTGCTTTATGACTTAGTATGTAGTCTCTTTGGGAGATAATTTCATATATTCTTGAGAGGAATGTATTTTCTACAGAAATTTGGTATGGTATTCTGTAAGAATCAATGAGGGAAAGTTGGTTAGCAGTATTTCAAACTTACATTCTTGCTAATTTTTTAAATATACTTATGAGAAAGTGGAGTTACTCTCTAATTATGATAGTAGTTGTGTCTGTTTTCTCTATTTGTTTTGTTAGGTTTTGCTTCACATATTTTGAAGTTCTATTACTAAATAATTACTAGACTGTGCTTTAGGATTGTTTTTCATTTTTAGAATTGATCCATTTATCATTTATCACTAGTAAAACCCCTTTATAGAGGTGACTTTGATATTAATATAGCCATAGTAGATTTCTTATGCTTAATATCTGTATGGTATATATCTTTTCATCCTTTTATTTTTTAATAGACTTTGCTCCAGAGAAGTTTTATGCTCCCAGCAGAATTGAGTGGAAGGTAGTTTCTATTATATACCTCCTTCCTTCATCTAGCACAGCCTCCTCCACTATCACCATCCCACACCACTGGGATTCATTTCTTAAAATTGATGGACCTACATCCACACATCTTTATCACCAAAGTACACAGTTTACATTATGGTTCACTTTTAGTTTTTTATAGTCTTTGAAAAATTTATAATAACATATATCTACATTATAATGTTATACAGACTTATTTCATTGCTCTAAAAATCTTCTGTGCTCTACTTATCTCTCTTTTGTTTATAGGAAGGTGATTGGATTTTGTATATTAATCTTATATCCTGCAGCCTCACTAAAATTGCTTAGTTTCAAAGGTTTTTTTGTCAATTCTTTCAGATATTCTACATAAATTATCATATCACCTAAGAATACAGTTTTGTTTATTCCTTCTCCATCTCTACACCTTTTTCTTCCTTTTTCTTGTCATTAAAGTAGCCAGGATTTCTAATATAAAGTACTTAAAGAAGGCATCCCTGCATGGTTCCTAACCTAAGTTAGAAAGCTCCTACTTTTTTGCTGGTAAGTGTGATGTCTACTATAATTTTATGTAAATGTTCTTTATCTGATATACTCTGTCTTTCTAGTTTGTGGAATATTATTACACAAATGGGTGATGAGTTTTGCCAAATGTTTTTATGCACCTATTAATCATGTGTTTTTTAGTCTTTAGCCTGATAAGGTGATACATTGCATTAATTGATTTTTAAATGTTAAACCAGCCTGGTATGCTTAGAAATAATTCTACATAATCACCATGTATAATTTCTTTTTATGTTATTGAATTCAATTTGCCAATATTTTGTTGAGGAATTTTACATTTTTATTCATGTTGACCTAGAGATATAGATCTTTAGTTTTCTTGTATGTCTTTATCTGTTTTTTATTAGGGTAATGCTGACCTCATGGAATGAGTTAGAATCTATTTCCATCTTCTATATGATATTGTAGATAATTAATATAATTTCTTTCTTAAATTGTGTGCTAGAATTAATCAGTAAACCTGTTTGGGCTTGGTGCTTTCTAGTTTTGGAAGGTTACTAGTTATTGATTCAATTTCTTTAATAACTATAGACCTATTAAAATAGTGTAGATCATGTTGGCAGGTTGTGTCTTTTAAGCAATTGGTCTATTTAATTCAGGTGATTGAATTTATGGGTGTAAAGTTGTTGCTAATCCTTTATTATCCTTTTGATGTCTAAGAGATTAGAACTGACATTCCTTTTTCACTTATTGTATTAGTAATTTATGTCTTCTCTCTCTCTCTCTCTCTCTCTCTCTCTCCCCCCCCACTCTCCCCCTCTCTTTCTGTCTCTTTTGTAATTAGCCTGGTTTAGAGGATTATCAATTTTATTCAGTGTTTTCAAGGAAGCAACTCTTGGTTCATTAATTTTCTTAGTTGATTTCCTATTTTTAATTTCATTGACTTATGTGATAATAGTTTCTTTATTGTGTTTACTTTTATTTAATTTTCTTTTCTTTTTCTATTTTCCTAAAATGGAAGCTTAAATTATTGATTTACATCATTCTTTTCTTATTTATGCATTTAATTAGAGTTTTCCCTCTAACTTTGTCTTCACTACATCTCACAAATTTTGTTCTTTTATCTTCATTTTATTTAGTTCAAAGTATTTGAATATATTTTCAGATATTTTTGACTTGTGTTATTTGGAATTGTGTGGCTTAATTTCAAATATTTTGAGATTTTCTAATTATCTTTCTATTATTGATTCCTAGTTTAATTCTATTATTGTTTGCAAAGGACATTATATGATTTTGTTTCTTTCAAGTAAATTTGTTAAGGTACATTTTATGTCCCAGAATGTGATCTATGTTGGTGAATGTTCCTTCTGTGTTTAAGAAGAATGTGTATTCTGCTGTTGTTGGAAGAAGATGCCAATTATATACAGTTGATTAATGGTGCTGTTGAGTTCAACTATGTTTACTGATTTTCTGCCTGCTAGATCTGTCCATTTTTGGTAAAGGGGGTTTTAAAGTGTCCAACTGTATTTTTCCTTGAAATTTTATTAGTTTTTGCCTCATGTATTTTGACACTCTGTTATTAGGTGCATATGCATTAATTGCATTAATTGTCTAAATTTATTGCATAAATTTATGTCTTCTTGAAGAACTGATCACTCTTTTTTTGTTATGTAATTCTTCTCTTTATCCCTTATCAATTTCCTTGCTCTAAAGTCTGTTATGATTGAAATTAATAGGACTACTCCATTTATCTTTCAATTACTGTTAGCATGGCATCTTTCTATGTCTCTTTAATCTATGAGCCTTTACATTTAACTTGGGTTTATTGTAGATAATGAATAGTTGAGTGTTGCTTCTTGACCTACTCTGATAATCTCGTTTAACAGAGGTATTTAGAGCATTGTTATTTAAGATGATTAATGATATATGTGGATTAATATCTAGCATGTTCACTATTATTTTATGCTTTCTATCTTATCTTTCATTCATTTTCTGCCTTTTGTGAGTTTTTCTATTTATTTTTCATATGCACATATCAACTGATGTATTACCTTTTGCATCTCATCACATTATATTCCATTTTCTCTCCTTTCTTATAAAAATATATTTAAAAAGCAGATTGATTGCCCTAGATTTCAAATATACATTTGCAACTAATCAAACTTTATTTCAAATAATATTATAATTAAATATTTCAAATTTCTCCTGTCCTTTGTGTCATTTAAACATAAATTATAAACATTGAATACATTGTTTCTATAATTATTTTGAATAAGCTGCTTTTTGATAGATTAAATTAGAATAACCGAATGAAAGTTTTAATTTTAACTTTACTGTTTCTTCTCTAATGTTCTTCCTCTGTTGTAGATTTAAGATTCTGGCCTAAATTATTTTTTTTCTCCAAAAGACTTTTTGTTTTTCACACTTTTATTGGTGCATTATAGTCTCACATCATAATGTACATCATAATGATAGTGGCTTAAATGCACACAGCACTTGGTGGGCTTTCTGCTGGTTCCCTCCCCTCTCCCCCCTTCCCCATACAGGATCTTGAGTTTGTAATGGGTCTTCTCACATATGTATGTAATATCAATGGAAGTGATATTAATTCCTCATTAATTCTCCCTCTTCCCCGACTCTGCCTTCTTTTTAACATGTCTTTCAAGGCAGGTCTCGTTGCAAAAAATTCCCTCAATGCCCCACGTCAAGTAAGTCTATTTCTTCTACATTTTTAAAGAGTATTTTAAATTATCAGTGTACTGAATTCTAGTTTGGTGATGTTTTCTCTGAACACTTTAAATATTTCACTCCAGAGGAGAAATCCAAGATGGCACCTGAGTGAAACAACTTTCCCAGGCGAGGTGATTTCGAACAAAATATACCATAAAAAGAGCCTTTTAGCCGAAGGAAATAACAACAAAAAAAGTGATATTCGAACCTCAACTTTAAAAAAGCACAGAAAGCAGAGCAGGCCTACCAAGGAAGTCCGCCGCCGCGCCCCGGGGCGGGCGCCCGGTGCTGAGGAGTCCAGTGGTGGAGCCAGGACTTGGGAGCTTTGGTGATCATCCAGAAGCTGTAAGCTACAAACTCCACACAGCGACCAGGCAGGTGTGGAGCGAGCACCCCCGGGAGCATATACTCTACGTAGGCGGGGACCTCCGAAACAGCCACAGCGACTGCAACATGTGGGATGGGACAAAAAGCGTAAGCCCCTGCGGCTCTGCCCCTGCTGCGCGCCGCTGCACAGAGGGAAGGGTGGCTATCTACACAGCAGAGCTTGAAGTAGGGCTGCCGTTGACACAGTTCCCTGACAGAAGGAAAGTGAACCAGAGGGGATGAAATATGATTGGGGCAACGAGAGGCGTTGAAAAAAGCCCAGGAGGAAGAGGGGAGGCTGCTTGCACCACGAACCGGTGGCCATTTGCTACCAGCCCTGCCCAGCCAACTTCCTGTCAACTACCCAGACGGTCAGTGACCTCTGGCGACCCCCAGCGTACCAGAGGAGGAACAGGCAGAGCAGCACAGATACGTAAGTCTACACCTCCAAGGTGCGGGGAATACTATCAAAACCCCCTGCCTGCATTGACAGAGAAAATTAAAATCCCAGAGACATACTCGAAAATTTAAGCTTGATACTTATGAACTAGCAGCGTCCGTTTTAGTGTCTGGTTGCTGTTTTTAGACTTTGGGGTCTTTTTTTTTTTCTTTTTCTTTTTCTTTATGTTGTTGTTGTTGTCAGTGTTGTTCTGTTTTTTTTTTTTTGTTTGTTTTTTTTTTTTTTTTTTTTTTTTTTTTTTTTTTTTTTTTTTTTTTTTTTTTTTTTTTTTTTTTTTTTTTTTTTTTTTTTTTTTTTTTTTTTTTTTTTTTTTTTTTTTTTTTTTTTTTTTTTTTTT
>PVLC010011654.1:0-46173 GCA_004027655.1 Graphiurus murinus | reverse complement strand
TCTCTCTCTCTCTCTCTCTCTCTCTCTCTCTCTCTCTCTCTCTCTCTCTCTGTCGCCTGAATGATCTTTCCGCAGCTTACTAACCTTATTGCTTAGAAATAGCAGTTCTTGGTCAAGACCTGAGGTTTTTTACTGGTGTACATTTCTTGGGCCTGTAGATAGAATTTGTGTACTTCATTCCTTTACATGTGCATAATGCATGAATGAAAGGTAGCCAAGAATTCAGGTTCTGTTATTCTTAAACATATCTAAAGGAATTGGAGGTTCTGAACTCCAAGCTGAAAGTACCTGTTCTCAGAGTGTTAGAGAGATCACAGAAATATGCCTCTTGTGCCTCTAAGTGTCTTTGCAAAGGCTTTTCAAAAAGCAGATCTTACACTGTACTCAGAGCTGGGTTTGAGAATACTATTTCTCTCTGCTGCCCTCTGCCATGACAGTTTGATGTTCAAAAATCTTTAAAGGTTTGCTTTAGGGAAATGTTTATACATCAGAAAGAAAGTGCCACAGTCCTGATTCCTACTGCATTCTCTTACCTATAACAACCCTACACCCAATTCCTAATTTATCACTCTGACTTTTCCATCCTGGGTGGCTGCCTTTTCCCTTTGCTTCTTTTTTTCCTTCCCACACTTCATTCGTGGTAAATAACCTACCACTCAATCATCTAACATTCTTCTGTCCTGCTTCTCACAATGTGTGCATTTGTGAGTATGTATCTGTCTTTGTCTCAGGCAACTACAAAGGCGGAGGAAGGTCAATTCCAATGAGCTGATGATTGCCACTGGAAGAATCTAGTCAGGGACAACATTCAGGTCCATCTAGACACATGACAGTTGCTGTTCCCTACCTTGACTTTTTCTTCTCCTCCTGCTTGTACTATCTTTGGATATTTTCACCTGTCCCGAGGGGAATAATTTTTGTGTAGTTTTCGACCACAGTAACTTAGGGTTTGATTCTTCTCAAACTTGCAAAGGCTATTAACAGAATAAAGTTCAGAATAGTCTGTTTCATTGAGCTGTTTCTGTTCCACACACTGTTTTGTGCTTTGAATAGGCTTCTGTGTATTTGTATTAACATTTTTTCTTTTTTTAGCAGTACTTAATCAGGCTTCTGTCTTGGACAGGGATCAACCCCTCCTGTCCTTGTGGCTACGGGACACTCAGTGGTAAAAGTATATACCCTTACACTTATCACCCTATTGTGTGACCTTAATCTTACTTCATTCTGCACACAGGCTTTCTTCCCATCGCTGTAATCTCCATTCAAACATTTCACATGAGCTCAACCTTCTTTAACCAGGGCTGCAGCCAGACCAGCTGGCAGCAGTTACATCAGGCAGCCCAGCAGTAAGAATTAGAATCATTCATCTTCTTTCTTTCCATTGGCAGCCAAGGGGAAGCTGGGTGGAAAGGTTATGAATTACAGTATTTCCAAGGCAACCACAAAGAAAAGGAAGAAGGTTGGGGATTTAGGAAGGTGCAGACATAGCAACACAGGTTAAGATATGGCTTAGGGGTCTCCAACTTTTCGTATAGTGATTCTGTACTTGTGTAATTTATACTTTATACAGATGAATGTATTCCATGACTTTAGTCTGGTATTAGAGAAAGTTGCTTTCTGAACAGTGCCATGTAGATTTAACCCTTGATCAAACAACTTAGACTACTTTCTATATTGATAAGATCTAAGTTTATGGAATATTTAAAGACAAATTTTCAAGTTTTTTTTGTTTTTTTTTTGGGGGGGGTGACCTATTGATTTAAATTATAGCTCCATATTTTTAAAGAAATTTTTAACATTTTGGATTGTAGGGGAGAAAATACAACTAGCCTCCTTTTTCTTAGCCTCCACCCCCAATTTTCTTAAAATTCTAAGCACCATGTAACTCTTTCAGTGCCTATGAAATACTCCAACAATAAAATGTTTATAGCTGAGCCCCACTCAGTGAAGTGTATGCCTGTTATGAAAAAGATTGCTACATGGAGCTGGATATTTACAATAGATTTCAGGAGGACGTCACACCAGCACAGCTCACTAGGACATAGAACTTTTCATATTGAATGATTCCAATGAACCATTTAGAATTATTAAGACCTGAAGCTAATACAGAAATCATAAATAAAGGTTTCAAAGATTATTTTGTACATCATACTAAAGCCAACAGTTAATTTTCTACCTCATTCCCCCACATCATTCAGATCTCAGGGTCTGTTTTGAAACATTAGAATGGAGATGGCATGTACTATTTATTTTAGTATAATTTTTCTTATTTATTTGTTAAACTCTCTTAAAGAGGGCAGCTGTAAGCATATAATGTAAAATTGGGAATAATTTAAACATCGGAGTTTAATAGTGGCTTCTTTCTTTAAGCCTCTTAATGCTTCTGAGCTTCCTTTCCTAATCTATGAAATGGAATGAGTGTGCTTACAAATCGTTAGTTACAAATGAAATCATAGATATTTGTGCTCTTTTCTGCAGTTTAGTTATGTTCTCACATCAACCTTATCCTGTATAACATATGCACATGTAGCACTTTTAAATGCAGATGGCACAGTCTCCACAGTTATATAACGAAGGTAGTATTTATCTCAGAATTTCTATAGCTTTGATTACCTAAATACACTAATGAAAAAATTAGGCTAAGGAAAAACAGTAACTACGCAAGATATTCTCATAGTTATATTGGGTATCAAAGCTCCAGAACATGTATTAACCAACCTTCAATTGCTCATTGTAAGGCAAAAGGAAATTGTGTATAATTTTTTCTTAGATATTTTAGTCCTTTGCCATATTATTTGCAAAAGCTAATTTCTCTGAAAATAGGAAGATGTACCAGATTCAGTTTGTAAACCACTTCAGATACATATCTTCTTTGCTTTTTGGCTGGAATCAGAAAACTATTATCCATGAATATCTCACATTTCTGCAAGTATTGTGTGCAGAGTGATACTCACTGTCTTTGGTCCAGGGATAGTGATAATATCTCCCTCCAAAGCAAAAGGTCGTGTTTGTTTCATACCTAGTATAATAAAGATAATGTCTTGCTCAGGACAAAGGTCAGGCAGGCTTACTGCCCATTATAGAAGATTTGAGTTCTCTACTCTGATTTATTCTCCTAAAATGCAACCTATTATGTATTTACGTGTAACCTGGCCCTTGTCAAGTCACCCTGTGGAAACCGGGGCTTGGGAAACTGCACAAATGATGAAACTCTGGCTAATGCCATTACTTTCAGTAATATGTCTTTTCTCTTTCATCCAGGAATCTCAGGTAGTCTGTCACCATGCACAAAACTGAAACAAGCTGCTATGTTTGCTGGCAAGTAGAGTAAAATCTCAGAATCTTTACAGTTCTTGATAGGCAGCAGCTGGTACTCTTCCCTGAGTCCCTGATCCAGGTTTCTGTAGCTGCAACCCTCGCTATTACAGATTGATGAGCTCCATGTGGTGTTGACTAAGAGCACACATTTTGCCAGCTTACTGTCTAGGCTGGACCTAGAGAGACAGCTGCATGGAGAGACTAGGTGACGATCCAGAAGTGCAGGAAAGCTAATGCACCATGCACCAAGATTTGTTGGAAGGCAGAGAGGGAACTGGGAAGGAGCCTACAGATAGATTCATCTTCCGTCTCCCAGACAGACTCTCCTGAGATGCTCTCATCACTTACACCTTTCTAAAAGTTGTTCATATGGCCAGCTCACTAATGTCACTCTTCGTATTTGTTCTGCTTCTTCTTCTTCTTTGTTGCTTTCTATTTATTTCTGCTTCCCTAGCATTAAATTCCTCAACAACCATTAAGCTTGTACCACAAGTATTGTTTTCTAAAAAACACTAGTTAAGACAGAAGTTTAGGGTATTCATAACTTAATGTCTAAAACTTTGCAAGTATAGTAACTGTGGAACAAAAACATGTTAACAAAAAGCAAATATGTGTGCAAATTGGTTAGCTCTCCATGGGAGTTCTTTAAAGAAAAATCTGGCAGAGGTCAATTGACAAAGCAGCCTTCTCTCCAACTCAGCAGCAGGGCCAGCCATAATATACAGAGTGTCGTGCTAGTTTCCCTGTAATTAAAAGCACTGCCAAATAATATTCTTAGTTGATAACTCTCTGCAGCTTTAGAAATCAAGACTCGATATAGCACATTATTATTATCATCATTATCATTATCACATTTTTCTAAGATTATGACCAATGAGACACAGAGATAATACAGTCTGCTGACTTATTTGGAGGAAATCATTGATTCTGGATTCCAGGCAGATCCAGACAGCATGGTTTGGGGACTATATTTGTATTATCTTTGACATCTGTGAGATTTGAGAATTAATGCCCCAGATGCAGGTCATCTGATGCGGAAAGAGAGGTTCTTTATTATGTAGGGGTTAAAAGACTGATTTGATATCTGATAGACATGGGTTCAAATATTGTTTTTACCATTTCCTAGCTGTCAGTTGGTATTTGTCAAGCACCTTCATGTGTTGTTATGAGTTGAACTGTATGCCCCCAAAGATTCATATGTTGGAATCTTAATCCCTTGTACCTCAGAATGTGATCTTATTTGGAAATAAGGGTTATTCCAGACACAATTAGCTAAATCAGGTGATTTCATTACATCAATCCCTAATCCAATATTACTAAGTACCATTATTTTCTTTATCTTTTAAAACTAACATTACATGTTGCTTTCAAGTTTGAATGGCAAGTACATATGATGAGCAGTATTCATGTGGAAGCTTCATTTTCTGTTTCAACCCATGAAATGAGGGTGTGCCCATGTTTCCAGTGGGAACTTTTCTTCACCTCACCTCATTTCCTGCATTTCCTCACCCTTGCCCATGACATTAAGAATTTATTCAATTCAGCACCTCTTTTTCAAGGTTATTTGAGGATTTCTAGTGACTGGCCACCAGAATCAGCTATAAAGCTGCTCTTAGCAGGACAGGGAAGGGTTGTATTAGAGCCTGTGGGTTCCCCCAGCTATAGCCAGCCACAGGAGATACAGCTTGGGGTGACTTCAGGGAAGCCCCATTAACACCAACTTTGGGCCATAGAACAGTCTGATTCTTCTTTGGCTCTTAGGATATACTTCCCACAAGAGCCTCCCCCCATCCTTGATATTGGCACAGATCTATGCCCAAGGAGAGATAAGAAGACATCTTTTGATCTGATTTGGTCTCTAGTTGCATGATCAGCCCAAACCTTAAGTCGTTGTGGGTAAGTGGAGAAGGAGTAGAGGAATGTGTTGTTAGGAGATAAAGGGGCCCTGGCTATGGAAAAAACACCCCAATACAAGGTCCCCAACCCCAGGTGACATCCGTCCTTTAGAGTACTTTTTGTGAAGAGGAGAAACTTGTAGGTATTTGCATACTGACGTCCCCAGATTTGCCAATTCCAGAAGTCTCCACAGTGGAGGTGACAGATAGAAGGTGCTAGAAGTGGGATATAGGCCTTACAGGTCTACAATTGCCCCGGTATCCTTATATAAAGAGGTAAATTGGACACATAGATATACACATGGAGAATTTTAAATGAAAACAAAGGCAAGGATCAGGATGATATTTCAACAAATCAAGGAATGACAGATATCCAGACACCTCCAGAAGTCAGGGGAGGCATAGAGCAGATTTATCCCCAAAGCTCTTCAAAGAAACCAAATTTTCCAACCCCTTGAACCTTACAACCCCAAGAATCATAAGACAGTAAATTTCTGTGTAAGCTGCCTGTCGTATAATATTTTGTTATGACATCCCTAGAAAACTAAACCCTGTGCTGTATAACAAACTAAAAAGCTAAACATACAGAAGTGAAGAAAATAAAGGCACAGTGCCTGCTCTCATGGAACTTATATCCTAAGATGAGATAATAGACAAACAAACAATTCAAACATAAATTGTAATGTGTTAGGAAAGAAGTACAGAGTATGCTATAAGAGCAAATTGGTGATGCAGACTAGTAATAGCTTAGATAGAAGGTCAGAATGGGGCTTTTCTCAGGATATAACCTCCAAGCGAATACCTGAGAATCTTCCATTCAAAGTAGTTTAGGGTTGGGAGGCTGAAGAGGAAGAGGTAGCATGTGTGAAGGCCCAGAGAACAGTAAAAGTTTACAGTGCTGAGAAGTAAAATAGCAAAACACCTTTACCCTGGTAAGATAGGGAGAGGGCAAGAGGTGAGATAACAGAGGTATAGAGAGATCATGCCATGTAAACATCCAATAGGAAACCATTTAAAGACTTTAAACAAGGGAATGACAGTATCCATTGCACATATAACAGCCTCATTCTGGCTTTTATGTGGAGAATAGAAGGGGAAGGAGAGAAGTGTATTCATCAATTAAAAATACATTTCAGTGGTCTAAATAAAAAATGAAGATGACTTTTGTGAAGGTGCAGACACAGAGATGGAATAAAATGAACAATTTGACAATAGAGTTTGAATGAAGAACCAATGGCGCTTTCTAATGATTGGAAGTAAGGAAGCAAAGGAGACAGAAAAATCAAGGTGACTTCTGGATTGGTAGCTTGAGCAGATAGACAAGTGGTGGTGCCATTAGGTGAGTCAGGGAACATGGAGAATCAGGCTGTATTCTTGAGTGTGAAAGAAGTTGAGATGAGGGTGAGAAGTAGAATCAATAATTTAGTTGAAATTTCTTGGGACAACAAATAGAAACATCAAGTGAACAGATTATTTGTAAGTGTTGCCTTCAATGTAGAGGCCTGAGCGAGAGCTAATAATAGGCTGTTCATTAGTATATTAATAATATGTAGGTTATGGGAATGACTGGGGAGAATGTGTAGAGAAAAAAAGATATACTTAATATATCTTTAGGTGAAAAAGGGGAAGGTATACCTAAGGTATACCCAATCCTTAATGTAGTATTAGGTAAATTATTTAACTCTTTTGAATCTTAATTCTATCATCTGTAAATGGGAATATTACATATTCTTAAAGTTATGTGTTAATTAAATGAAATCATGTTTATCTGTAAGATGTAATGCAAATCAAAAAGAGTAAATGCATTGTGGTTATTATTATAATCACATTATTATTTGTATTTGGTACTAAAGAGACAGAAAACATGAAAGTAGGTTAATTAAAGTAGAGTAGTGTCTTTTGGAAATCAAATGGGAATGTTCAAGAAATTATGGTTATTAATTCTTTGAAATGCATATTTAGAGCAAACAAGGATGAACACTGATGTATAATCAGTGTATTTGTCTATAAGATTAGTCCATAGAACTTTAACACACTGGCAAAAATCAAATATGTAAAAATGAGAAAGTCTGAGCCGGGCGTGGTGGCGCACGCTTGTAATCGCAGCATTCGGGAGGCTGAGACCAGAGGATCCGGGTTCGCGGCCAGCCTCAGCTACCTAGTGAGGCACTCCGCAACTTAGTGAGACCCGGTTTCAAAATAAAGAATAAAAAATAGGGCTGGGGGTAGAGCTCGGAGGTAGAATGCCTCTGAGTTCAATCCCCAGTACCGAAAAAAAAAAAAAAATGAGAAAGTCTGAGTAGTTCTTAGAAAAGGCCCAGGGAAGTTCAAGGAAAGCCTTTTTTTAGACAATAGGAGACTTGTGTATGTTAGCAAAAGGAAAAATAGGTAATTTAAAGGAGAGATTGAAGATATTAAAGGTGATGTATCCAAATTCTGATTCAATTGTTGTGAAATATATCACTGACAAAAGGGTCACACATCGTCCTTCTGAGACTAACATGGGACTCATTTCCTAAGAGAGAATTTGTCTTCATACTGTATGTTACTCAGCTTTTCATTTTGCCAATCATTCAGTGTGACAAAATGCCTGAGAAAAACAACTTAAAGGAAAAAGGATTTATTTTGACTCATAATTTTAGAGGTTTCAGTGCATGGTTGGCTGACTCCAAGATAAAAACATCATGGTAGAAGGGCATGGTATCGAAAACTCTTCACCTTTTTGTAGCTAGGAGGCAGAGAGAGACACAGAGAAGGAGCCAGGGGTTAGTTGTAGTTCCCCAGGGCACCTTCAACTTGTTCCCACCCCCCACAGTTCCCATCACTTCTTAATAGTTCAGTAGATTAATATATTGATGAGATCAGAGCCTTCATGATCCTATCATTTACCAAAAGCCCCTTATATGAACATTGCTACTTTGGGGACCAAGGTTTCAACACATGGGCTTTTAGGACATGTTCTAGATCCCAACTATAACACACTACTAGTAAAGATAGTCACTTTGAAGAGAGTTTGAGAAATAATAACTGAATTCCATGTAAGTGTGAAAAGGTGAAAACTTTCAGAGTTTCGGTAAAGAGAGCATGGGCACCACTAACTATGAATTAAACAGTAAGGAGGTGACAGTTTCTGGCTTGGAAGAACTTGAAGGCTTGAATATAGTGGATATGAAATAGGTAAAGAAGACAGAAGATTTCTTACCCTAAGTACTTATGATAACACTGTGCAAGCCCCTGCACAGGGTGAAGTCTGCAGGTATCAGTGAGAACATGAAAAAGCCATGAGACAACATTACTACATGATCACCCACAATAGGTATTGAATTCTTCTGAAAACACTATGGTAGAAGTGACAAGATACTTAGTATGTATTCAGGTAAAATGAGTGTAGATGAACGATATACTTAATTGAGATAATGAAAAAAGGAGAACTTAAAGCATTGTTTTTGGCAAGCCATAGGCAATTAAGGGTAAATATTAAGTACATGCAGAATTAAAAGGATCATTCATTTATATGAACTCAAACCCTAGGAAATTGAAAGCTTTGGTCTTAGTGATTTTAATGATGCACATTGAACTAGAAGCAAACTTGACTCTGCTTTCTTCCATACATTGATAGTCAAAGGCCAATCTGCTTCCTTCTTTTTTGTGCTCTCCTGTTAGTGGTACTTGCATGATAAGTAATGATTCCAGTATGCACAAAGGAAGACAGGCATGGACCAATGCCCTATTTATAATTCAAGTATGATCAGGCCAACCAATGATCAGATACTGTAGAGGGAGTTTAGATAATGGGTGAAAGAAAGAATAATGTGCTTCCAAATCCCTTGAACAGTAAATTCTAAAATTCTGAGATACTCTGAGTATAGATTAAATAAATCAAGGCTATCAGAACAATGCATTCTGAGACAAAGACCCCAAGTATTGAAAAATATGTTCAGTCCTCAAAGGAATGAGGATTTAACTCTTCCTGAAACTTAGTTAAGCTGGTTGTGGTGGCACACACCTGTAATCCCAGTATTTGGGAGGCTGAGACAGGAAGATTGCAAGTTTGAGGACAGCCTCAGCACATTTTGAGACTCTCATCAACCTAGCAGGACCTTGTTTAAAAATAAAATAAAATTAAAAATAGAACTGGGGGTGTAGCTCAGAGGTAGAATGCCCCTGGGTTCAATACCTAGTACTACAAAAATAAATAAAAATAAATAGATAGATAAATAAAATAAAACTTAACTAAGAAAGCAACAGTTTCCTTTATTAAACTGAAGTTTCTGCTAGAGAAATCTTTGCTTCTTGGGAGACTATCCTTTTTTCAACTTGAAAGTTCCACCTTTTTAAAACTTTCCATGAGTGAATACAAGAAAAGAGTGTTGAAAAGAACGCTTGTAATCCCAGCATTTGGGAGGCCGAGACTGGAGGATCTGGGTTCAAGGCCAGCCAACTTAGTGAGACCCTGTTTCAAAATAAAGAATAAAAAATAGGGCTGGGACTGTAGCTCAGAGATAGAATGTCCCCAGGTTCCATCCCCAGTACAAGAAAGAAAGAAAGAAAGAAAGAAAGAAGGAAGGAAGGAAGGAAGGAAGGAAGGAAGGAAAGAAAGAAAGAAAGAAAGAAAGAAAGAAAGAAAGAAAGAAAGAAAGAAAGAAAGAAAAGAAACAATCCTAAAATTATATTTATGTGGAAGGTATTTTCAGAGCAGAAATCTCAGGTATAAAACAATAATGATACTCAACTATGCTTAAGGAGCATTCTGTAAATAATATGCCTTTTCAAGTGACCATAGAGATGCTGAATATTCATGGCACTATATCATACTCAGAAACCTAGCAATATTTTTCTTGTGAGGGCTATATTTGTCACATCAATCCACTTTATGGAAAAACAAATTAATTGCATTATTTAAGTTTTTAATGAACTGAGTTAGAATTTTATATTCCTCTCTAGCAATCTTTTCTCTGTCAACTCTCACTTTCTATGATCTCCTTAACACTTCATACCTAGCTAGGAGATGAATGTTATATTAATACAATAAAAATGATATGGAAATTAAAATAGCGATAACTAACATTTGTATTACACTTATGACTATCCAGTTTTACTGTCATATCTCACTCATTAACTGTCTTGTGAACCATTATTATTATTTTCATTTGAATTTGCATTTTCATTTACATTTGCATTTTGCAATTGAAGACTCAGAAAGTAGAGTCGCCAGAGGTACATAGCAAGTAAAGCAGTTAGGATTATGAATTTCACTGACTACAATTCCATGTTCTGTTTCCTTTATAGCTGTTCACAATTATACCACAAAATCAGATACCATATGTTCTGTCTTTGGACTGTGCAGGCAGAGAAAATTTCTTCTTTTCTGAGCTACAAATTGTCACCAGAAGAAAAAGTTATAAGTCCATGATTCTTTGGTACTACACTAAGCTTTTGCTTTTTGAAATAGTTTGGGCATAAAGAGGAGTAGAAAGATTTTTGATTCATTCAAATCCTTGAAACATCACCATAAGGCATCAAGCATATTTGTTTGTCGATCTTATGATGTCTCTTTCCAGCAACAAGAGCTTGCAATCCTGTCTTTGTGATTCTGTGATCACAGTTCTGGAGTATTCTGATTAGCGAAATGTGTGCAAGCTTAGTCAACAGACAGGATTTATTCACATTTCATTGTCTCCATTTATTTGCTGTGTAGACTTAGAAAAATCAATCATTGATCCTCAGTTTCTCATTTGTATAGCAGATAATAGAATTTCTTTGAGTTAGGGATCCCCTTTCCTTTGGCTTACAGGTGGTATCTGTTAAGAGACTGTTATTGGGATTTTCTGGAGTGCTCAGCACGATGTATTACAACTGCTATTTCTAAGTGAGGTCTTAGAAATCACCCTGTTACTGTACTAGCTTATAAAAAGCCAGTCCCCAAAATGAATAGGAATTGTCATTAGACATAGCATGGTATGGGCTTCAAGAAGATTGCATGCTTATCCTCTATGGACTACCCCTGGCCTCTCCTACCACCCCTTTCCCTGCTGTAGTAACAGTGGCAGACCAAGGATCCCAGAGATGTCATCCTCTTTTATAGTCCTTACATGTATTAGTGTAAGTGCTTTTATGTGATTTAGTAATTCTTTATTACTCTAAGAGCATCCTCAGAAATTTCAGGACCGTCAGCAGGCTCATATGGTGCGGTAAATCCCTTTTTGTATGTGTGATAACTCAGGTGATCAGAAGACTTTTCTGATGTGCTGAAATCAAATGAATACAAGTTGGAACTACCTGAACCAAAAAGTAAATAATTCTTTCTGTGCTTTGTTTGTAGCACTACTGGTGTCATGAAGCAGAAAGGAAAGAAATGAGCCTTGTGATAATTTTTATTGTGCTGGGTTTTTTTTTCCATTCATGAGGTCCCTGTGATCATCAGCTATGCCTGAGAGACACAGGCAGTCCTCAGAGCCCAGGGCACAGAAGTCACACTGCATAATAAAAAGGGGATCCTAGCAACAACATCAAAGCAGATGTGTTTTTTATTTCTCTTAAAAAATCTTTTTACTATAGTTTTTTTTTGTAAGGATGAAAGGTAATGGGTTGGCTCTTTCATTAAAATATTAATGGGACTAATCAGGCACCCTGACTTTTTGAAACATATTTTATGTTAATTTTGCTAAAATAATAGCTTTTGAATATCACAGAAATGATGGCATGTGGTCTAAGGTAGACCTGTAGCTTCTAGACTACAGCTTTATTCATTTGGGAATAAGGATGTAGTAAGTCAGTGTGGACCCAGGAGTCAGATTATCTGGGCTCAAATCTCAGCTCTGCACTTTACTGGCTGTGTAACCACAGGCAAGTCATAACCTGCCCTCAGTCTCAGTTTCTACATGTGCAAAATGGGGGTGGTTATGGGGCTGTTGTCTGAACTTAATGAGATTTTATTTATTTATTTATCTATTTTATATAGCATAACATAGAGACAGGTATCTTTATTTTATCAAAGGATATTCAATAGATTCCACACCTGAACAACATTCTGGACAAAAGTAAATAAGATAGTAATACAGCCTTTGGCTTCAAGGAGCTCAGCCTCATGAGTGAGAGGCAGAACAGCACACATTTATATCCTAAAGGTGAAACAGGAAGGGCATGACCAGGGAACGCGGGCAAAATGACTAAGGGGAAGACAGCAGTCCGGGGGGTGTGTGAGTGGGGGGACTGCCAATCATCCAATGTTTTCCTGGTGGGAAGAAAGGTGGGGAATTAACTGTGGAGGAAGTTGGCAAACTTTTCCTGTGAAGGGCCAGAGAATAAATATGTTTAGCTCTGGGTGTCATTCTGTGTCTCTGTTGTAGCTAGTAATTCTGCCATCATAGTGTGAGAGCAGTTATAAACTGTCACATAGGAATGAACATGGCTGCATTCCAGTAAAACTGTTACAAAAAATAGGCCTTCAGAAGTCAAAGTTCTCTAGGGAAACAGAACCAATAGGGTGTATGTGCATTTGAAGAGATTTATTTTAAAGCACAGATTCCCAAATATATTGACTTACATCCAGTTTTCAGGAAACTAAAAATAAAAAAAATCACTCAGTGTCTCCCTGGGTACTTCCACAGCACCCCCCAACACACACACACACACACACACACACACACACACACACACTTTTATTATTATTCAGTGCCACCCTCTGGTTGTTTCTAGTACTTACTGCCCCACCCCACCCCCACTACCCTTGGCCCAGGGGCAGTTTCACAACTTTGGAAATCAGCTCAGAGCATTACAGACCCTGACAAATCTAAAATCTGATGGTGGACATGCTGGCGGGAAACCCAAGGAGGAGTTGATGCCACAGCTTCCAGGATTGTCTATAGAAGAGTATTCCTCTTGCACAAGGAAGGTCAGCCTTTTGTTCTATTCAGGAAAATAAATGAGGTTTAACCACTGTAAATAGGACAATATGCTTTACTGAGATTCCATTGATTTAAATGTCAATCTCATCCAACAACAACAAAACACTCTCTAAATTGGCACCTACAATTAACCATCACAAGACCTGAACCAGATTTGGCCTTCTGTGGTTTGCCTAACCCTAAGCTGGAGAGAGAACCTCTCTGCTCAGGATGAAGTACATGGAGTTCCTTTTTCCAGAACAATAGTGCTCTCCTCCCACATTGCTGTCGGTTAGTCATGAAGTGCTCCTCCAAACCCTAAGGCTTAAGAACCAGACCAAGGTGGCTAGAAATTGGGGCTGAGAATCCCCTAGACAACTTCTTCCCCCATCACTGAGAGTGGGGCTTTGTACCCAAACCCCTTACCTTAACTGCACTCTCAAATTGATTTGGTAATTTTCTCATATTCATATGGAAAAACCTCTGTCATGTTTGGGTAGAGGTCTGAGAAAATGAAAAGATGAGGGATAGGAAAAGAGAAATATCACAGAGGAGGGAGGAGAAAGGACAGCAAGAAAGAGAGAGGAGGGTTACAGAGAGTGAAGTGGGACACAGTATGGAAAATGAGGAAAAGGAGGATTTTTAAATTTCATTTGTTAATCTTAAAACTAACTCTATCTCTCTTCCTTAGATTTTCTATTTCAAAATAAGTATTCTGTAGCTCAAAGGGTGTTATGGGGCTTAATTCATTTAAATTGCAAAGTATTTCAGGACTCAGATGAAAGTATTATTGAAGTACAAAGCTTAGGTTTATTATTAATAAAATCAGTCCTTCCTAGCAGTCTTCTTTGAAATGATTGGTTCCTTGAGAATGCCTAAGGTTAGTAGGAGATGGCCTTCATCTAGTAAAAGAATCAGACAAATGAGCTACGTATGCATCATAACCTCTTCATGAGAACTTTGTAAGAACTATGTCCAATTCTAGCTTAAAGAATATATCTCAGTGCAGGGATAACTTGCTATATGTCAGAGTTGCATTAAAAATTACTTAAGACTAGAAATGTGAAGTAATTACCCTAGAGAAGTTCATGTTATTTCAATCAAAACCCTAGATACTTTTCTAAATAAATATGATAAGAAAGTATTAAGGGGAAATTATTATTAGATTTTCACAAACTGATGAATAATATCACTGACATTTGATTCATTTCTAACAAATTTATTAAATAAATTTTTAAAAAGCCTTAAAGTTAAATTATAGCTTTTCTGTGGATCCACTGTCAACAAAGTATTTTAACTTTCCTTTGTATTAATTTTCCTTTTGTGCATTTTGGCCCATCTACATTGTATGTATATTTTGATGATTTTTGTACAAAATACTTTTATCAATTATTTACATTAAATTCTTTCTGGAATAGGAAGAGATGTAAGTAAAAATAATGTAAATAACATTTATTTCAGAAATAACAAAGCAAAGCCGGATGTGATGGCTCAGGCTTGTAATCTCAATACTAGGGAGCTGAGACTGGAGGATTCAGGTTTGCAACCAGCCTCAGCTACTTAGTGAGGCCCTATGCAAGTTATTGAGACCCTGTTTCAAAAACAAAGAATAAAAGATAGGGTTGGAAGTATATCTTGGAGGTAGAATGCCCCTGGGTTCAATCCTCCGTACAAGAAAAGAAAAGAAGAGAAGAGAAAAGAGAAAAGAAATAAAGCAGTAGCTGCTAATCCACAAGAGCAAGCCCTGGTGACCCATTGTCCTTTAGTTAGTTTTTCTTGGAAAGTCCCTTATTTTGTAAGCTTTCTTTAGTATCCATAAATCCTTTTTCTATCCATACTGTTATATTTTGGGTTTAGAATGTTCCCCTAGAACTCACATGGGCAGCCATGTTGGGCCGGGCCTCTGTTGCTGAGGAGGGCTCCCTGGGATGTGGCCTTGGAGATGATAGATGATCTCTCTTCCCTTTGCTCTCTGTCTGCCTCTGGCCTCCATGTTGTGAGAGCAGAGCCCTTTCTTGCCCTCTCTCTGCTCCCCACAACATGCCCTGAGCTCCACAGAATTTAGCTAATGTGGACTGAACCCCTGAAATCTCCAGAACTGTGAGAAAATGAATTATTCTGCTCTAAATTGTGGTGGTCAGGTGATCTGGTTTACAGCAATGGCAATGCTTCCTGAAATACATATTTAAGAACAAATTATCACAGTTCTACAATTCTAACTGGAGATTGCTTGGCATAACAAGCTTTAGAGCAGAGTGATCAGGTGGGAGAATTTTCCCTTCCTGCTATTGGTATACACAGGCTTTTCTCTCAAACAGCGATTTTGCAGGAAATAAGCCCCTACCATTTGTCTATAAGTTGCAAGTCATCAGCTTTCTCAGAGACGGAGAGCTAAGTGAGCAGAGGGGAAAGGGAGATCTCATCATGCTAGGTGTAAATCTTGCAGTTCAGTATGTGGAGAATCACTTGATTCTACTTGATTCTAATTTTAGTGTTTCACTGCCACCCTCAGCTGCTCTTGGTATTCTAAAGCAAAGTTTCTTAACAACTGCACTACTAATGTTTGAAATCAAATAATTCTTTGAGGTAGGGATTGGTATCTGCATTGTATAATGTACCAGATCCCTCCCTGACCTCTGCTATATGCCAGTAGCACCCAAAACCACATTGGGACAACTAAGAATGTCTCCAGGGGATATTGCTGAATGTCTTCTCAAAGGCAAAATGGAACCTGGTTGAGAAGTTTTCTGAAAGAATCTCCTTCATTCAACCTCCGTAGACAATAAATACCTTGTCATTTTCTGGTACATATATGTGTCAGATTGTGGGGGGGGGGGGATATAATTCTCAGGCTATTCAGGTGCAGCTCCAGGAACCATATACTAACCATATACTAGCTATCTACCAATATCTGTATCTTTATCCCCATTGAATTTTAGAGGTATAATTCTGGAAGCTTCCCTGAGTTCTGTGGTTGGAGTCAGTTTGTTTCTTGGCTTTCATCTTGAAGATTCTTACTCTCCTTTAATATGCAAAGTCAGTTAAGTTTATCTGACTCCAGATTTCAACATTTTCTTGGGGTTGCTTAACTGTAGCTTTTCTTTCTTTCTTTCTTTCTTTCTTTCTTTCTTTCTTTCTTTCTTTCTTTCTCTCTCTCTCTCTCTCTCTCTCTCTCTCTCTCTCTCTCTCTCTTTCTTTGTTTCTATTTATTTATTTTTGCAGAACTGGGGATTGAATTCAGGTGCAATCTACCTCCTAGCTACAACCCCAGTTCTTTTTTTTTATTCTTTATTTTGAAACAGGGCCTTACTAAGTAGCTGAGGCTGGCCGCAAACCTGCAGTCTCCTGTCTCCGCCTCCCAAGTACTGGGATTACAATCATGCACCACCACACCTGGCTCTCAATTTCTTTAGAGTTGAGTGGATTTTCCTTCTCTTTAAACTCTTTAGTCTAATTCCTGTAAAAAAAAAAAAAGTAAGAAGCTATAAGTTAATATTCTGGCTGCAATGCTTTTGCATGAATTTTTCAATATTAAAAGTAAACCCCAAAACAATGACACATAAAAAGAGTTTGTAACAAACTACTTGAACATGAAATGTACGTTTTATTTTTCCTAGGGCAGGAACAGGAGTTTGTTATGTGTGCCTGAGCAGGGAATAGTTTATGAAGGTGAGAATTGCAATAACATACTTTTCAGTTTTCAGAATAACAAAAACAGCACTAAGGCCATGGTTAGCATTACCTTCTTTTGTTCAATTGAATAATTGATTCATTTGATTCTTACAATTGCTCTGTGAAGCAGTCCAAACTAATATTATCCATGGAAACCATGCATGGTGGCTCTTGCCTGTAATACCAGTACTTGAGAGGCTGAGACAGGAGGATGTCAAGTACAAGGTCAGCCTCAGCAACCTAGTGAGACCCTATTTCAAATTAAAATAGGGCTAGCTGTGTAGCACAGAGGTAGAATGCCTCTGGGTGCAATTCCTAGTACCACACACACACACAAAAGGAATCCATAGAAAGTAAGGGACAGAGAAATTGATTCATTTAAAATTGCAAAGCTTATTTGTAGCATACCTAAGACTAGAAGCCTAGTTCACTTATTCCACTATTCTATTCTTTACATAATTTGCACAACCAAGGAAGCTCCCATAGCAAAGATGAAACAACAAGATTATTCATTTTAGAAAATCAAAGAAGTGTTATTATGAGTTGCACACCTGACACTTTGAAGGTTTACACAGAAGAAGTAGCCTGTGGCTTCCTGGGAAATGGCAAGTCCTCAGCTGTATACGTGCAAGCCCTATGAAGAGCCAGTAATAATAAGAGATGACAATGGGCATTTTCCTCTGTCTATCTCTGTTGTAATTTCTTCATATGCTGTAGCTCACAGCATCTTCACAGCAACCATTTTATAGGTAGGACTCTGAGTTGGAAGAAAATGGAATATTTACATAAAGGAATGCATTTTCTAAAGGTATGAAACTCATCCTTTCATGAGTTGTCAATTAAGTAGGAAAATTTCAGAGTTCTATGCCCTTGACATATGGTAGAATACATAGTATTGCATAGAGTGAACTTATATTCCAGGAATCATGTTCATGCATTTGATTTATTAGTTCAAGTTTAATTGGTTAACCTTCAATTTTTATCTTAAGTCAAAATCCTTAATTTTACCTTTCAACTTGGCTACCTGGATGACTTCACAGATTTCTCAATCATAAATTTTGAAAATTTATTTTTTTATCTGTAGCTGCTAGTTTTGCTGCATAACAAACCATTCTAGAACTTATTAGTTTAAGGCAACAATTAATTCTTGGCTCAATGTTCTACTGGTTGATAATTTATTTATGGCTCAAGTGGGTAGTACTGATATGGATTGCACTCAGCTAATCTTGGTCATATAATTGAGGTCATCTGGCAAATGACAGGGGTAGCTTAGTCTGGAAAGAACTTGACTGGTATGGTCAAGTAATGACCTCCCTCTGCCCCCAAGGTATCTGTATTCTAATCCTTGGAACCTTGAATGTATTACCTTATATATGAAAAAGGAATTTTCATATATGATTAAATTGAAGGTTTAGATATGGGAGAGATTATCCTGTGTTACCCAGTTGGCCTAAATATCATAACTGGACATTTAGGAGGGAAACAAAATGTGATGATACTGCAGAAGAAGAGAAGATTATATGATAGCAGAAGCAGAGATTATAGTGAGAAACTGTGGAAATAGAGAGAGTGACTACAAGCTAAGGTAGTTGGCAGACACTAGAAACTAATAAAAGACAGGATAAGAATTCCCCCTTCAGAGCATATAGAAAGAACCAGTCTTGCTGATACCTCAGTCTTAGTTTTGTGAATCTAATTTTGGATCTAATTTTCAGAATTATAAGAGAATTTTTTTATTGTTTTAATCCACTGAATTTGTGGTAATTTGTTTTAGCAGCAAAAAGAAATGAATACAGTTAAAATGACTAACATGACTGGAATCTCTGTCCAAATATATGTCTTCACATCCCTCCAGTAAGCCAGTAGTCTACATTGTTCACATGGAATTGGAAAGGTTTTCAGAAAGTCAGAAAATCAATTCACAAAGGCAGCCCAGATTCATGAGATTCAGAAACAGCAGGTTCCAAAGTCATATTGCAAAACATATGGATGCTAAATGGGGTAAAGGATCATGGCTACTTTTCCAGTCTATCTCTAAAACCACCTCTTCCTCTAAACTTCTAACCTGCTTCCTAATATTTCTGTCTCAGTGAATGATATCACTTTTTAAAATAAAGAAATTGTAGTCCACTCTTCACTCATTCTGTCTCTTCCCCTGCACATTAATGGGTAAATATTAACTCTGAAACAATTTTCAAATCTATTTCTTCTTCTCTATCCCATGATACTTCAAAGCTTCATAATTCACCTCTATTATCTCTTACTTGTGCTATTTCAAATTCCTCCATTTCCCTGCCTTTGGTTTTCTCCACAACCACACTAACTCTGCCACTCTAACCTTGGAGTGATCTTTATGCATATTGCTAGTTGTCTCATGTAACTCATATTGCTTATGATCTTTCAGTGATTCACCACCAACAGAAAAAGCCCAGATTGGTACTGATGGAAGACAAGACATAACAATATGGTGCCTGCTTCTTTCTCTTTCCCTTCCTCTTTTTTCCTTTTTCCCTCCTCTTTCCCTCCATTCTTCTCTCCTTTTCTTCCTGTTTGTCTTCCTCCCTTCTTTGTTCCTTTCTTCTTTCCTTCCTTCATTTTCCATTCCTTTCATTTTGCCTCAGTGTACATCACTCTTTCATTGTATGGAACTTTTAATGGATCTTGTAGTGTTGCTATAAAGTCTTGAAAGATAGGTGATAGTATTTTTATTGTCTATATATGTTTTATAACATGATGACATTTTTCTTATGGTATATGTTAAATATCCAGATTTATTTAAAAAATTAGATGCACAGTTTATCTTAGGCCATGTGTCACAGAGGCACATGCAAGGATTGATGGAAAGCTTCATTAGTGTACTGCATTCATTGCAATTTAGTACAGCCCATCAAATATGCACCATTAACAAGGAATATCACACTGAACATGCTTCTGATGCTTTTAAACATATCATATATTTTAATGTAATATCAATAATCCACTTATAAACATTTATATGAATTTAATTCATGTTTCAAGAAATAATGGACCCCTTGTATAATGTCTGTGATTTTTCATAGCTCCATACTTCCTTATGTAATACCCTTTCCCCTGTTAGAGCTTTTCTATACCCTAATTATGCTTCAGTGCTTGGATCAAATATTAATTTCTTTGTGAAGAACTTGCTTATTACTCAACCTCAGTGACTACAGTAATCACCCTCCCACTCTTCTCCTTGACCTTTCCAATTTTAGCAAGTGGCTATGGAAACCTCTACTGTAACAATTAATAGCTCCTGATGCATACATTAAACAAAAGCTGACTTCAGCATCACAGGTGCTAATATGTCAGAGAAGGTAGACACAAATCTAGTTGTGGGTAAATAAACAGAAAAGCTAGTCCTGTGAGAGTTAAATTATTCACACCAGGCAGATAAGCTCCTCTCAGATAATAGAGAATTGCAGAAGTAAATCATGTGCTTGAGGAAAGCGCTCAATCAAGTCCATCAGTTAGTTAAAAATAAACCTGGAGATACTATCACTATAAATTATTCTTTATCTACAATATTTCCTACCCTATTTAAAATCAGTCTCCAAACCTTACATTTTCTATGAAGTATTTACCTACTAAAATGCATCTCTATTCAGTGTCCACAATTATCTGTATTTTGATCATTTTTCTTTGAGTTCATAAACATTGGGGACAGAGACCTACTTTATCTCTATGCTATGTTTTCAGAGTACAGGATGCATCCATGAAGCTTCATATATAATCATAATAACAATAATATGTATTAGAGATGACAGATACAGAATTGCTTTCCAAATCTTAGAATTGCAAATCAGAATAAATAAAGCTATACACATTTTATTAGGGCATTTCTCTCAAATCTGGTTTGTAGAACATAGAAAACCACCTACCTATTTCTGGAATGATCTTCTCTTCTCATTAAAAATATGCCAGCAATTTCTAATACATGTTCACATATACCTAGTTTTCATTTAGTAAATACAGTCAGATGTTTTATAAAAGTAGAGAATTAATTTTATGGTACATCAGTTTGGTGGAATATTACATAACCATTAAAATGACAAATTGTGTGTAGACTATCCAGATACATAGAAAACCACATACTGTGAGAAAAGTAATACACATTATGATGATATGATCATCTCTTTTGTGTACATTATTTGTTATACATAAAGCTTGGAAGTGGCCACCGAACAAATAGAAAGATATTATGTATTTTACATATTTAAATTGTTTTTAAAGACCGAGTATTTAAACAATATTTACCAAAAACTGTAAGTTTCCCAGTCACATAAGTTATTATAGTTCATGTCAATACCAATTTTAATAAAAAGAGACATTCAAAAGCATCCTTTGTCACCTGCAAAATGAAGACATTGGATAAAATGATTTCTAGATCCCTTCACTCTCATGATCGCTCATTTATGACAATATTTAAAGGAAAGAGAAAGTTTTTCACCCCATTTTCATGACTGTCAAAGGCCATTACAAGTACTGTCTATGGAATCAGACCGTATGTTTTAAATAACCTCTCCATCATCTACAATCTAACCTGGTATAAGTTGCTTAACCTTCCCTACACTTTGATTTCCTCATCTGTAATAAAATTTGACCTCATCACATTTTTACGAGATTAAATGATAAAGCATATAAGGTACTCTGCATAGTACCTGGTGCATATTAAGATCTCAGGTGGTTATATACACATATCCAAAGGCCACAACAGAGCTGCTAGTAAGTTTTCCTAAAGAAAAGCCAAGAAAAAAAATATATATCCTTAGCAATAATACCCAGCAACATTTAAGCCATTCTAGATGAAATCTCAATCAACAGGGAGTTTCTTTTTATTCATTTCAAAGAGATGTTTTCAAATATTCAAACTTAACCCAGTAACAAAAGCAGACTTTTGCATTGATGCCTATAGTCAGTGACCTTTCTGCAGATGGGGCTTTGTGATAGAGTTGCAGGCGTGCCGGAAAGTCATTCAGCGTCTCATGAATTGATTCCTTTTGGTAAAAGATACTGGAATTTTGGACTGAAAGTCTTTAGACTAGATGAAATGTCAATCATAGTGCATTCAGTATTTAAGCCTCTGAGTGAATCATTGGTGGTGTTTGCCATTCTCTTCTTCATTCCTCTTCTGTAAATCACTGGGCCTGAAACACAGGGCCTATATTTTGAGTATGTGTTGCATCCCAGTCTGACTGAGAGGCTTAATCAAGGGTGCAGTGAAGGGAGAGAAGCAGGTATTCAAAAGACTAAAGTGTGGTTGAATTTCTACATCATTATATGTGATCTGTCTCATGGTCAATATGTTTAGAAAAATTCTCCAATTTATTGAGAGCATGATTGAGCACCCTCCAAATCAACATAAGGGAAAGACTGCTCCTATTCTTCTTGAAAGAGGATGCAATGATGTCATAAGGGGAGAGATCTAACCTCTACTCACCTGCACAGGACCCAGTCTCCAAACAGGCCAGCGTTATGAAAGGGAAACTACTGGCCCAGAATTGACATCCTCAGATAGGTGAGAATTGACTAGAAAAAATATGAAATTAATAACTTATTTTCACCTAGTAATGAGGGTTTCACCTAGGGAGAACATGGATTGGTCCCAACTATCCAGTATTCGAACCAGCTTCTTAAAGTTTATAAAAGCTAAGTTTAACACATAAAGGAAGGACTGTTCTCCAGCATTTCTGATCTGCTTACTCACTCCAGGCTTGGTCACTGCGCTATTTTCACTCCCATAGTTAACTCTATTAACAATTGTCTCTAGATAGCAGCATGAATTCCTTGAGATGAAGGATAAAGCTCTGATTATTCATCCTTCTTCACCTAGTTTCTAGTTGTGGACAACAACCATCAACATTTGATCACCTCAGTATGCAAGGAAGTAAAAAGTCTCATTAACTTCAAAATATGCTGATTTACCTGTAGTGACTTAAGAAGAGAACAAAAGCTTCTGAGGTCAGGAGCTGTTAGGATAACCATGATTTGTGATACTATCCTTTGTTCCTCTGTCAGAGACAGAACTGAGATGAATATTATATTTTTGTGTCTGAGTGTCCTTTTAAGACACATGGCTTTAAGTAGTTTTTTAGGTTGATTTCCAATACCTTGGAATATGTGTGTAATGTATGGTTCTCATTGGGATCTAACACTAATGAGCAACCCACATATTTTTCTGGACCTGAATTCCAGTACCTATAAATTGAGGCCCTAGGTTTAGTTTGTCTTAAAACTAGGAATCCACTCTCTGCATGTTTTAACCTGGTGATCAAAAAGTAGATATTAGGAACACCTGCTGTTTTTTATTATAGTAGTTTTTGCTATCTTTTACGTCAGTATACCTTGATTTTAGTATCCAGCTCAGAACAAGTCAATACTAAAATAACAGGGGCAAGGTTGAAAATAAGTAGTTATGAAAATTGCTTTTTTTGTTTGTATTTTTGTCACTGCAGTTCTTTTTTTAATTTTAAGAAAAGGTCATTAAATTTGAATCTTCTCCACTGGTTGCTTTCTTTTCTGTTCCATTTCATATCAGGTGATATTGAAAGCAATTTTAATAACTAAAAAAGAGACATAACTAAAGTGTGCATACATGATATAGTGGTATTTTATGACCAGTAGCTCTTCTACTTCGCAGCTTCTCTCCTAGATTGCTGGAGAGCTTAGTCATCTCTATATTCATTTGGTTTTCTATGTTAAGGTGGACAGAAGATGTCACAATTTTTTTGTTTTTGTTTTTGACAGTGCTAGGAATCTAATGCAAGGCCTCATGCACCCAAAGAAAACATTCAACTACCGAGCTGCACCCTAGCCCTCATGCATATCTATTGATGCTATCTATTCTGTATACCATAAGTGATCAGTGCTTGACCAACATATTGACATCCCTTGACAAAGGCATACATGGTATAGTAACTGCTGTTGCAAAGGCTAATTTGCCTTTAACAGCTGGAGAAGAAAGCTTAATTCTGGACACTTTGCTATGAACAGATAGACCTCATCTCTCCTGCCATTTTGGGAACTGTTTGAAAGAAAGAAAGAGAAAGAAAGAAAGAAAGAAAGAAAGAAAGAAAGAAAGAAAGAAAGGAAGGAAGGAAGAAATCTCAGATCTCATCACTGATAACAAATTAAACAACAAAATGTTTAGTTTACAACATGAAACCCATATTAACTTATCAAAGTGACCAAACTTATTTGGCAATGCTACCTGTAGGACAAAAGTATAGATAATAAAATGGACATGTGTACTACTGTACCATTGACATTCTCTACTTACCTACTTTAAAATGCAGGGGGAAACTATTTGCATATTAATAGCTAACAGAACAATTCAGCTCTCTTCAACATCTGATTCAGTCCAATGTTGTGATCCTTTCTTTTGCAAGGTGTTTCGTTCACTGGAGCATTTAAAAAGGAATCCCATGGATTTCACATTCTGTAGCTTTTACTAAGCATTCCTTGAGTGTCAGACATACTATATACAGTCTCATAGAATATTAGGATCTTGAGGGAACATTGGAAAAAGGAAAGCAAAATCTGAACTTGTTGTAGAATAAATCATAAAATGTGAGCACTTAAAAATCAAAGTTACTTAAGGACATGGATTTTTTTAAATCAGATATGCCAAAGTATTGAATTCTGCCAGGCTTTTTTTGTTGTTTAATATCTTGAAGCCTTTTTCTCATTTGTACATAACTTTTCAATTTTCATTTCAAAAATGGGTAAATATTGACAACATAATATGCAAGTAAGTCAACCAAATACAATGGAAGTTTATAGAATGGTGTGGATGACACATGACCGAATGCATGAAGTAGACCCAGTATATGGTACTTGCTGCTGAAGTGCAACTGCTTCTGTAACTACTTCTATCACTACTACTCCACTATCCCCAATGCCACAACTATCACAGTTACTCACTAGCTCCATGATCCTCACTAACACAAGTCAATGTTATTATCCTTTCTCATCATCATTATTATCTTCATCATATGCATCGAGTAAGATGAAGTAAGAGGTTCCCTAAATAAATATGGGGGGAAAAAGCATGCCTCTTAAATTCCTTTGACAACTTTGAAAATTCTCATCCTTATTTCTGGCAGGTTTAAATTTATAGAGCATAACTGGTGTCAGTCAGGGAAAAGATCCAAGGCAGAAACTATCTAGGTTAGATTTCTAGTTGATCCTAATTTACTTGTATTGCAATTAATATCCATAATGGAAGTGAAATACAAAGAATAGCAAAAGGCACGAATCAACAATGTTTAGAGAAAAAATATCTAGAAAAGAAATATAAGTAGGGGAAGGGATATAAAGGAAAAATATAGAAATGTTAAGAGTTGTTGAAAAGACAAAAGTAAAAGAAGGGGAAAGTTTGTCTACACAATAAGAGAATTAGAATAACACAGAGGTTTATGTCATAAATGAAGAAAATTAGAGGATTAGAGGAACACAGAAATTAGATCAGAAATAAAGATATACAAAAAATAAAAGATTTGGGAAAGAAAAGAAGTTCAAATCAAGATATCCCTTTTCTAAAAGAAACAGAAATGAACGTTCCTTTTAGAAGAGTTTGATATAATGAGTGAAATATAAATAATACCTTACTAAGTTGTTGAGTCCTCAGCAACTTAGTGAGAACTTGTTTCAAAATAAAATAGCGCTGAGGGTTGTAGCTCAGAGGTAAACACCCCCGAGTTCAATCTCCAGTAGCGCATGCACACACACACACACACACACACACATAAAAAGAAAGTAGAAGAGTTCCATGGATGGTGACTAATATTAACCTACAGTTTCTTCCAAGTGAATGTTCAAAAAGCCAAGGCAAAAATTAAGAGATGAGAATACATTTTAAAGGTCAAGAATGTATAAGGTTGTTATATTGATTACAACTGCCTTCTGGGGCCTAATATGGTCTACCATTGACTATATTATATACAAATACTTTCTCAAACGCTAGACAATTTTGACTGCAAAAAGGAGACCTGTGAGGACATTGTTTCTAGGTCTTAGATGCCAGTCTTTTTGTAATCTTCCTTTCCTCTCTTATTCAGAGACATCTGAGAAGATGCTATGATTAGTCATTTTTACAATGGTTGTGAAGGATGGGTAGAGAAGAGTCTTGGAAGGGAGTTGGTTAAACACAAAAATTAGCATCTCAAAAAACATAGTCCAGAAGCTAAGCAATGTTTCTTTAAGCCTATGTTAAGTATCTTAAACAGTTTGTACAAGTTCCTGTAGGAAAGGCTGAAAAAGCTGGCTCTTCCTCAAATCTTAAAATGATGCTTATACTACTATTGTTTCATTTTTTAATTACTTATTAATCTCTTACTATCAATAGCACCTCAAATTACACATACTTTCTGCTTTCAATATGGGTATAATACAACTTGGGATTAGATCAGTATTCAGTATATTAATGTTTATGCTACTTTGACCATGTGGCTATTCACTGTTAAACCATATGATGCAAATTTTATTTCCTATGTTGATCTTAAAAGATTTGAGGAAGGTGTATCATTCTCTCTCTGCAATTAGCTAAAGAGCCTTCAATTCTTGCTCTTCATTTCCATTTATTTTTATCTTGCAAATAACTCATATATATAATTTTAAGATTCAGTTAATATTTTAAGACTAATGACAAAAAATAGTACCCTCTCTTCTCCTCAAATTCCATTTGCATTCCTCAGGGGCAACCACTTTCAACAATGTAATTTTGTAATTATCTCCGTATTTCTAAATGATGCTTATACTACTATTGTTTCATTTTTAATTACTTATTAATCTCTTACTATCAATAACAACTCAAATTACACATACTTTCTACTTTCATTATGAGTATAATACAACTTGGGATTAGATCAGTATTCAGTATATTAATGCTTATGCTATTTTGACCATGTGGCTATTCACTGTTAAACCATATAATGCAGATTTTATTTCCTATGGTGATATATCAGAAAGATGTTTTCTAGCGCTCTGTGTTGAAAATCAGTTTGCTTCCATTCTTTCCCATTACCACCAGTCTTAGCTTTCTCTCGCTTGATAAGAAACTCACCAGCACCTTCTCTGCATTCCAGCTTCATACTCCTACTATTCTTAGCAGGTCACAGAGTGGCACACACCTGTAATCCCAGAACACAGGTGGTACACACCTGCAATCCCACTTCAGGGGTTTGAGGTAGGAGGATTGCCAAGTTGGAGGGCAGCCTGGGCAACTTAGAGAAATTGTCTCAAAATAAAGTAAAAAGAGCTAGAAATGTAGCTCAGTAGTAAAGTATTCTGAATTCAATTGCCAGAACCCTCCACCCTATTATTATTAATAATCAGTATTGTTGTTAAAATATGTGGTTATTACTTTAATGTTTTATATTTATCAATATTAATAATATGTAGCATACTTATTAACGATATTAATTCACCAATATAACTTATAATTATTAAATATTATTGATAAATATGTAATAATTATTATAGCTAATGAAAATGAGAAGCCTTATCTTTTAAAATAAAAGAAAATACATATCATAATTAAACAATGAGGAATTAGAGCGATTATTTCTAGTTATTTGACATTAATTATGTGATAGGTACGGTACTCAGGGCTTCATATAGGGATCTTTATTCATTCCAACAAATTTACAAGTTCATTATCATCTTTATTTTTTAGAAGAGTAAACTGAGGTTTTTTAAAAATAACTATACAATACAGAGCTTATAAATGGCAGAGTTGGTTAAAATGTAAACCTAATACTCTATTATACCATGTTATAACTGAATGAAATGTTTAAGCAAAGGCAAGTTCCTCTAGTATATTGCAGGAGTGAGTGTGAATTGATATAACCCCTATAAAAGAATTTGTCAATATCTATCAATATTTAAAGTTTATGTATTTGTTAGCTCATAAATAACATTTTTGAAAATGCATCCTACAAACTCAGATCTACATATGTGAAATGGTGAAATATCATTTGTAATAAGAATGGACAACCACATAATGACATACCAGAAAAAATTAAAGATGCTTTTTAGGTATAGTAATTATGTTTTCTTCTTGTACATATATCCCTGTGATAAAAGTTAATTATAAATTAGACAAAATAAGAAATTAACAACTATTAGCATAATAGAACAATTATAATATCCTATAATAAAAGTTATATGAATGTGGTCTCTCTTACACATACACCCTCTCTCTCTCTCTCTGTCTGCCTTTCTTGATCTCTCAAAATATCTTATTGTACCGGTATGGTGATGCATGCCTATAATCTCTATGCTTGGGAGGGTGAGACAGGAAGAGATCACAGATCTGTGGCCAACCTCAGCAACTTAGCAACACTCTCAGCAATGTAGTGAGATACTCTTTCAAAATAAAAAGTAAAAAGGCTTGGGAATGTAGCCTGGAGGTATAATGCCCCTTGGTTCAATCCCTAGTACTTCAAAGAAAGAAAAAAAATATATATATATATAGTACTACACCCACCCTTCTTCTTGTGATAGTATGAGTGAAAGAAGGACTATGTGATGAAATGAAGTGAAGTGATTAAGAAGCCACAAAAATGCTGAAGCTATGGAGTAATGGGGATACCAGAGGGACTTTAGATAATGGAGGAGAAACTTCAGGGGAGCTAGGGAGGTGGTCTAGGGGAAGGGAGAGGGTAGATGGAGGATCAATGAAGGAATCACTTCCATTGACACATATGTGAGAAGATCAATGCCAATCTCAATATCCTGTATGGGGAAGGGAGGGAGTGGGGAGGGAGTTGTGGGAAAGCCCACCAAGTGCTGTATGTATGAATGTCACTATCACTGTGAACTGCATTATGATGTGAGACTATCATGCACCAATAAATGTATAAAAAAACTAGCACAACTTTCTTCTTGTTTCATCACAGTTGCACAGATAGCAGATTCCATTCTTACCAATATCTTAGAACCTCAGCATATGATTTATTTTTCTTTTTTTATTAACTAGAGCAGATTCACCTTTTCACTAAAAAGCACTTTCAACTTTGTTTGGTATATCTGAATTGTCAGAATCATTGCCCTTGTGCCTTCTGGCCATTATTGAATAAATTAAGGACTACGTTGATATAAGCAATGTAATATCATGACAGTTTATCTGAGGATTGAGATGACTATTAAGTGACTGTCAGTTGGGTAGTATATACAGCATGGATACACTAGACAAAGGAACAGTTTGCATTTGCTGAGCAGTTTACCTCTGTCACACCTTACCTCTGTCAACATGATGCTTATGTCTTAGAGTCAGCCTACCAGGGACTGAAACTTCTGAAACAATGAGTCAAAATAAATCTTCCTGGTGTAAGTTGTTTAGGTATTTTAATCATAGGAAGAAAAAAATGATTCATACATTGTCTCGGGATGTTTGTAATACAGGTGTCTTTAAACCTATTTTTGAATATCATTGATATTGAGTTGGTTTAGGAATTCATTGGGAGATAAAAACAAGGACACAGAGGAGGAGAATGCCATGAATTATGAAACAGAGGAGGGAATAGAGGTCTATCATATGTCTGCCTGTGTTATTGCATTAGTGCTGTCCTTCTAGGAGGTTAGAATACTGTGAAAGAGAAATGAGGTCTCAAAACTCTCCCCTGCAAATCTGACATGGTACCAGTTAAAAATATTCAGCAGCCTTGCTGAGACTTAAAACCACCATGACTAATTGGACCTACAATGTTTGTGAACAAGTATTGGGGCTTCTAAAACAAATGAAGTACAACAAGAGACAGATGAAACTGGAAAGTGGTATACCCACCATTCTGACATTTCTCACTGTGGCTTTGATCACCCTGTACATTGATATCTGTCTCTACTCAGCTACATGTTCTGCAGTATTGTATCTACTTTCCCATAACCCACAAAAGAGGCTCCTTATAAAATCTGAAACCAAATAAGCTTCTCATACTTACTGTCTTACAACAGACTATATCATGCCAGAGGAATTATACAGTGTTGGGAAAGTTACTATATATTGTTTTATTTGTGATCATTTTGAATATGATTATTGACAAATGTATAGTCAAATTAATTTAACTACTGTTATTGATAGATTATCGATTCTAGGTTGTAATTCTGAGTTTTAAAATCTTTTGATTCTCTCCTGGATTCTTGATTCTGTAGCAAAAATCCCTGCATATTGGAATTACTCATTGTTAGATCAGCCTGATCAAGGCTACATTTCTAACTCAAAATGTATATAATATAAATCATTTGATGTTCCTTTTCTTATACAGATTATTTTCCCTTCTGTATAATTAGAGAGAAATGCATTGTAAACTTGAAAATTACTAAGAGAGTAGATCTGAAATGTTCTCAACCAAAAAATAAATATGTTAATTAGCTTGATTTAATAATTTCACAATGTATATACATATTAAAATATTTTCTTCTGCACTATTTTTTGTGTGTGTTTGTGGTACTCAGTATTGAACCAGGGGCATTCTAACTCCAATCTATACCCGTGGCCCTTTTTAATTTTTGTTTTGAAACAGACTGCACTAGGTTTCTGAGAGTCTCACTAAGTTGCTAGGGCTGGCCTTGAACTTGCAATCCTTTTATCTCAGCCTTCCAAATACTGGGATTACAGATGTGCACCAAGATACCTGGCAGCTTTTGTTCTATCAATATATACAATTTTTATGTGCCAATTATACCTTCATAAAGCTAAAAAAAAATACAATGAAGCAGAACCATAAGTACAATTTCTCTTAGGTTATACAACATTAGAATCTAACTTATAAAATGAGTCTTCATGTTTCATTCAATCCTCAAAGCAACCAACATACTTACCAAAATGTAGTAAAATTAAGGAAGTATAGTAGTTAAAGAAAATGCAGTAAACCCTTTAATAGCTTCTCTACTATTTGTCCCTGAAGATGTGATGTTATCTTAGCTGTACACACAGTATAAATGACTCGATATCTGTCCAGACTTTTATTCTTTTCTTTCATAGGAAAGACAATACTGGATTACATTTCCCTCAATCATGCATATACTTTATGAATACATTAATTTTTAATTCATAAGAATTTAGCTACTACTTTGAAACATAACTCCTACCACAAAAGTGGTCCTATTGTATAAAAAAGTAGTGGCATCTAGGCAGATTGAGGCACATTTATCAGTGACTGAAGGCAACGAAGGCATATCCATCCTCAGAGGACATCCACATCCCAATACAAGCACTTGTGACAAATATCATAACTCAATAATTTTAAGTCATTTGGCATTATAAAGCTTATATAAGCAATATAAAGAAACAAATTTCTATTTAATATTTTGTGTAGACATACACATTCTTATAGACTTTTATAAGAAACTTTTACACAAGAATATTATCAGATAAAATAAACTATGTATTAAAATAATTGAAACTGTCTACCATGAGTGCTATACGGCATCTTTGTTATGACTGACAGATAAAACCCACAGGGCATGAACTTCCATACAACTTTAGTCAACACCACAGAATATGCCTATGGGATTCATACTTAGGATCAAAGACAGAAGGCTGAGAGGTGCACACACCTACTTTTATATTTAATTTGAAGAAATAAAAATTGTTACATCATTAAGATGTTAATTTTATTATACCCAGATTTTTGGCAAGCCATTTTAGTGGATCTATTCAAGAGTAAAATAAACTGGGCATGGTAGCCCATACCTGTAATCCAGGCACTTGGGAGGCTGAAACTGGAGGATCTCAGGTTCAGTACTAGCCTCAGCCATGTAGTCAGCAACCTAGAAAAACTCTGTTTCAAAACAAAAAGTAAAAAAAAAAACAAACATTGGGGTGTAGCTTCAAGGTAGAATGCCCCTGGGTTCAATTCCCCTTAAGACACACACATAAATTCACATACACACAAAGAAAAGACAACAAGAGGAAAATACTGCTTCATTTTATAGTGTTTTATTTTATAAGCTTATTTGAATGTGCAGCTCACAGTAAAATCTGGTCTCACTCTGGAGAGTCCCTTGTGTAAGGATGACTATTGCTTAGTCAGCTATTCAGATTCTAATGGAATTGGTGGTTATGGTAAGAAGAGTGGGTGGAAGATAAATAGACTCCAAGGAACTCTTTAAAGAAGAGGTTGAAGCAATTTTCTGTGGGAAAAGAGGAGAATAATTACAAAGAAATTCTTTCTGAAAAAGATCAATAACTAGAAAATTACCCTTTGAACTCATTGTCATAGAAAATCTATTTTATAATATTTTCTTTCCAGAAGAATAATTTTTAAATTGGTTTATATTGCCTAGTACAACTTTTTCACACAAATAAATAGAAGCCCACAAAACACAACTTCAAAAAGACAGTAAAACAATGTTTTATTTTCTGTTTTCAAGGAAAATATATATACCTAAGAGGAAAAATTAAAATCATCTCATTGTCAAGTATGATTAAGATTTGACCTATTACTAGATAGTTATATTTACATGAGTGGAAGAAAAATTAACCAGAAGTTGAGGAAAATTATAAATTGCAATGAGAAGTTGCTATCTATTACTTATATTAAGAAATCTAGCAATATTGTAGTTGTCGGGAAATATATTTTTGATCAATTCGAGCATCAGAAAAGATCTATGAAAACATATCATTTTTTGTGCTTATTTAACTTTATTGAGAAATGTTTATACACTAATATTCAGTAACCTTGACTACATTTTGAAAACTAAGAAATATATGCAGTTGTGTATTTTTATACTTTTATTAGTGTATTATAGTCTCATGCAGTTACGTATTTTTAATTGCAATCATGATTTAGAAAATTTTCATTAACTTAAGAGTTGCCTTATAGCAAGGCATGATGGCACATGCCCAGTACTTTGGAGGCTGAGGCAGGAGGATCACAAGTTTGAAAACAGCCTCAGCAGTGTACTGAGGCTCTCAGCAACCTAGAGAGAACCTGTTTCAAAACAAAAAAAATAATTTTGAAAAAGGGCTTGGGTGTATGTAGTTTAGAGGTAGAATTCCCCTTCAATCCCCAGTATATCACGCCCCACACACAAACACACACGAGTTGCCTTAGGACCTTTTGTAATCAATATCCTTCCTTCAGCTCTACTCCCTGGAAACCACCAATCTTCTTTCTGTCACAATAGTTTTTTATTTTCTGAAATTTCACATAAATGGAATAATACACTATACTATCTTTTTTGGTTGTCTCCTTTTACATGGAGTGATGCTTTATGGATTGCTGTTGCACATATAAATTATTCTAATATTTAATTGCTAAAAAGTATTTCATTGGAAATATTACAAATTGTTTATCTGTTCTTCAGCTGATGAATATTTGGGTTGTATTGTGGCTATTATTAATAATGTATTTATGAAATAATTCAAGTACACATATTTTTGTGATCATAAGTTCTCATTTATCTTGCATAAACACTTAGGAGTGGAATTGTTGGTTTATATGGTAAATGTATCTTTATAAGAAACTTTCTAAGTTCTTTTCCAAGTGACTCATCTATTTTACATTTCCATTGATAGTACATGTGTATTCTATTAGCTGTACATTCTGATCAATATTCTGAATAGTTCTAGACTAGTAAACTGTTTTGAACATGAAAAACATGGAAGAATTTCATTTTACAGTATACCCATGATGCACACCTATAACTTAAATGTGTTTTAGAAAATAATACTTTTGGTTAACTACAAGCAAGGCATTCTGATTTTTTTTTATTGTCTGTTCTCTTATATTTTGCTAAAATTTAAAAAAAAATCTTAATTACCAAACTAATTTCACAACTTACTAATGATTTGATCCATAGTTTCAAAAAAACAAGCTCATAGTTTAGACCTATATATACATACCCACACAAGTATCTAATTCTGAGTCATTGGCTTATTTTTATGGGAACATGAATATTATATGTATGATTTTCTCTACCACAGATGGTTGCCTAGGATTAGAAGGGAAAGCAGGCGGAAGGACTGATCAGTTTGGGGCTTTACTAAGTAGAGGAGACTAACTTAAAGAAAAATACCAGGAGACTGATAGCAAGTGGTTGAACCCTGAATTTATTCAAGGCTGCATATGGTAGCAAGTGTTAAGGTAGAAAAATTATACTGGAAGAAGGACCATGTTGGCTACAATTTGAAGTCACTGTACGACCACTCCCAGTCACCAAAGTAACTAATTTTCTTTTTTATCTTTTCAAACTATTTTGCATCAGAGTCTGTCACTAAATGTGTGAATTTAGAGAAAAAAAAAAGGAAAATTTATTTGTGATTCTTAAACTTCTATTTAGAAGACTAAAATTATTATCTCAAATTATTTGGTTTATCCATTTATGTATTCATACATTGCCCTTCATCATTTTTTCATACTTGCTCAGGAATTAAGTATAGTAAGATAGATGACTGAAATTCTAGATGTTAAACATCTTAAGTGAGGTTGTACCAGCATTATTCAGTCTAGAGATAGTAGGTTCATAAAAATATGTAAAAATAAATATATTTATTTTCCTGCATTACTTACTGATTTTGCTTCATTTTCAAAAATCTTGAGCATTGGCCTCTGCTTTTTCTATTAAAATTCACCAACATCGTTCCATCCATCAATGAGTATTCAGCTTAAAGCTGAGCTTTTTAAGGCTTTTACATGAGAGGAAACTGTGTGAAGTTGCAGAAGTCATTAGTACACTGATTCAACCTTTCAGATTAGCAAAGGAACATAGTCCAAGGTCACTGAATAAATTACACTATATCAGAAAAAGAAAATTACACCCTGACATAGTATGATTTTAATAAAAAATGAAAATGGGATTTATGACCCCCTTTCTTCAGGCTGCTAATGTTCATTGCCAAAGATGAATCCCTTCTGTGACATTAAATGTGAGATGGCCTACAGAAAATGTGGACGAACTCACTTGCCAAAAAGAAAGGCAAAGTGTATGTATTCATATATTTTTTATACCAATCTGCAATCACAGTAGGCACACAACTCAGGCCAAATAAGTTCAGTTTTCCTCATACAACAATGGAAATCTAATGAAACACCTGAGATGCAGGTCTAACAGTAAACAGAAGGAAAGCAACAATGCTGATTGGAAGGAAATAGCAACCAGTTAAATTGTACCACTGACCATGAAACACAGCCCTTAGAGGAAGCATTGACATGTCACTGTTGATCTGAAGGGATGTGTTTTACTGAGTATCTAATAAGTCATCTTTAACTATGATGTTGATGAATAGTGTCATTAACAACTTACAGAAGCAAGTAAAAATATGCAAAGCCTAATTTAAAGATGTAACAAGCACAAGCATAAGGGCAACTGTAACATGATGTGGGTTTGGTTAAGCTCACATTATTCCCTGATTAAGTTTGAGATATTAGTTTAAGCCAATAAAATGAAATCTATTTAGTACAAATGTAAAATGGCTCAGTGATGGCAGCAATTAGCAGATGCCCTCATTCAAACCGACAGAAACGGAGACAGGCAATGTGAGATGGTGGGATGGGACACATGGATTAATGAAGCTTCTAGTAAGATAACATTTTACTGGGTGTGTCATGGAGAAATATCTCCTGCAGCAGTTAATATTTTTATTTGGCCTTAAAGAGAAAATCTTAGTTTACAAACTCTAAAATGTCAAGGGGATGCTCATCAGTTGTTGTTTTTTTTAAAACTCTTCTTGACAAAATAGGACATTGCATGGTATAATTAATAAGGAAGTTCCTCCTACTTAAGCACCCTTTGTATTTAGAGGATAACTTTTCTTAGTATTTATTTGGTATTGCTAATGTGTCTTCCTAATTTCTCTTTAGACTCTTTTTTTATTCTTTTGCTGTCCACCTCTTGAACCTTCCATCTGTACTTCTGCATCTATTTCTTACCTACTTATTTCCTGAAGTCCCTGTAACCAACCTCTTGTTTCCACATTTTGCTCAAATGTTTTCACTTGCAAGAGATTGAAAACATCCCTCCTGCCAATGCATTGACTTTCCCCCAGGCTCAGTTTTCCTTTGAACTACAGCATTTGGCATCAGAAACCATCTGCTGCTTTTTTTTGAGATGATTTTTTTCTTTAGGCTTCTGCACCTAGATCCTTGTGCCTTGCTCTTCCTCTCTCTGACCTGTCTTTCCTGGTATCTTTTTCAAGAGCCTCTTCTTTTCTACATACTAATGATGAGGTTTCTTAAATCAGTATGCTCAGTTCTTTTTTCTCTATATTCTCAATCTATGGATATATTTAACTACTCTTCAGGGATTCAATTAGCATCTCTATCATTATCTAATTTTCTAGTCTACATCTTCAGCTTTGACCTCTTACCCTGGGCCTCACTCGGTTACTTGCTTCACTCTTTAAAATGTGTATTTATTTGAATCTCCATAGTAACTGCAAATTTAACATTTTTCTGGAAGCAGGATTCCATTTGTAATTATTTTCTTACTTCATTTACATTAATAGAAACACTGTACTCCCTCTCTGCTAGAGTTTGATGCTCTCATTTTACCTTTCTCTCATTTCTATCAGATTACCTAGATTAGACCATTTCTTTCCAGACCGTATGTGATACTTGTGCTTTAAGCATCTTGTACACAGGATCCAGCACTATAAAGGCTTTCACATGGTCTCCCTGCCTTCCCTTGGTACAGCCCTCATCTAGCCTGTATTCTGCAGCCCTGACAAATGTCCTTAACACACAACCCATGATATTTCTTATTAACAATTTTCCATGATGCCCAAAGTCCTATGTGTTTGTCAAAGGCTCTCTGCCTGTAGCACCATCTTTCACAATCCCTCCCCTTTTACCCAAACAATCTTATTTTCATTGTACAATCTAATTTAATTAGACCATCTGAACCTTTAATTTTACTTTGTGCCTTCCTCGTGATGATCTTTATATGTGAAAAAGCAATTCTTCAATTATAGACCAAAGTTTACTTATGAGTATCTGATAACCTGTGAATTACACCCAAAATCTAACTCATTTCTTTGCATCTTTTATGTTAATGATGCCAAGTTCCACAGATACTTTTTTTTTAATTTTATGTTACTAAAATTCACTACAAAATTATTGAGATATTAAGTATATTATGGTTTGGATCTAGGGATCCCCCAAAAGCTCATGTGTTGAAGGTTGGTCTCCAAAGCAGCAAGGTTTAGAGGTAGAATATGGCTGGAGGTGGTGGGTCACTTAGTGTGTTTGGCCTTGAAGTCTAATCCTTCCCTGGTCTCTGTCTCTGTCTCTTTCTCTCTCCCTCTCCTGCTCTCCCCCTTTCTTCCTCTGTCTCCCTCATCTTCCCTTTCTCTTCCCTTTACTGGCTGCCATGAACTGAGCAGATTTCCTTCCCCCAACCCTGCCACCACAATATTTCTGCCTTGAGGTTGGCCAACCATGGAATAAACCTCTGACTACATAAGCCAAATAAACATTTCCTTCTTGAAGTTGTTCTTGTCAGATATTTTGGTCACAGCAATGAAAACGCTAACACATACTGTAATTTGTATTTCTAGAAAATGAGAATATTATTATAGTTTGCTAGGGACACATATACTAAGAACGCTATTTCCTAGTAATGTGTCAACATTGTAATGCTCTTTTTCACATGAAAGAGAGGACTGGAATGCTCATAATAGTACTGAAGGATTTGGTGGTGGTTTTTATACGTATAACGTCAGTGTTATTTTATCATGGTCTTCATTTTCAATTGCAGAAATTTTTGCTTTTACTTCTAAATGAAACTCAATTTAGCTCCATCATGTTTATTTTAGTTTGTTGTGTGTGAGTGAGCTCATTAATTCTACAGGTTGTAGTGATGCATATTGGTATCATCATAATATTGGCTTATAATTATATAATTACTAGACTTTTAGACATATATAGTTGTAGTTAAAATAAGAATTCACAGAACTCTTAGGCTTACCTAAATGCAAACATTTTTTCAGTATTTGTCTTGGATATATTATTATTTTCCTCCATGAAAATGATAAAATGCTAGGTAGATCTTTTGTCCTCCCTAAAATAAATTTAAAAGCATTGACCTAGAAGATTTAATCAAGTTTGGTTTACTTAATAGCTTTTTTTTGCCCCAAGGCTTATTACAGCTCAGTTATGAAGTGAATGCTTAGATCCAAGAAAGTCTCCAAGTTATATCTTGCTCTGCATTTCATTTCAAATTTAATTCTTGCTTTTTATTTAGTCTTTTGAACTTAATGAATGTAATAGGATATATTAACCAAAGCAAAAGCTTTAGCTTAGCCTAGCCCTACCTAGGTTCAAAGTTCAGATCCATTGTCTAGTATGAAATTGAACACATTTCCTTAATTTTCCTAAGCTTCATATTTTTCATGTCTAATGTGAGTCATTAGTTATGTGTTTGATCATTGGGAGGATTAGAAAAAGTAGCAATAAATGTTGGCTATTGACACACTTTAGACTCACTTTCCTATTGAGCCTGTCATTGCCTACTACTAAATATTCAATTATCCTTTGTTCATGATTTAGTTAAACATTTCGGTTTGTAGGATTAGAAACATGATAAAATAAATATTAGAATGAATTTTAAGTATACAACACTGTTTCACAAAACAGGAAAATATCTTGTGCCCAAGGAAAAAGTAGACCCAGGGATATAATGATCATCAGTTTTCTTCCTATGCCTTTCATTTGTGCTCCCTTCTGTGTATCTCCTTCATTGTCCTTCATCTCTACAAGCTGATTTCCTTTACATTGTGGTCCACACAGTGAAAAATATGGCTGACAATAGCTTGTGAATTTTCTGGTTCTCAATCTGGTCAACCAGACAGAGAAAGATGATATAGAAACCCAATTCAAAATAGCCAATTGGTCAAACTAGAGAAGGTTAAATGTTGAGCCCACTTTTAATCTCTGATTTAGAATACAGAAGAATCATGCTATTTGGATAAAGCTGCTTCTGCTATAACAATATATATGAGGCATTTCCAGAAAAGCAAAGCTAGGGAGCCAGATTAGATGAACCAATAGATGTCTTGTGTTGTTATCAACAATTGTTCAACCTTCCTAAGCACAGGTCATTGCTATAAAGACCTATCTTTATCTGGAACGAAAGATTAGATATTAATTTCTTTTTCCTTTTCCAAGCTTTATGAATTCCATCCATTCTTAAGCTCCAGCTCACTTAAAAATCTACTCTATTAACAATATTTAAAATTACTTATTGTCCAATATATTTTCACTAGTCCCTGCATATAGAGGTAGGTTAATAGAGTTCATACAAAGTATCACACTAATTTATTCTCTTATACTGTCAAGACTTTGAGCTATTTTATTTCTTTTGGATTGTCAGTCTTTGTCAAAATGATATACAAGAAACATTTCATTAGTCTATATATGAGCCTGTGGTTATTTTAAAAAATGGTCACACAATTCATTGGCACTTCTTCTCCCTGGAGTTGAGCTCTTTGTCTTTTTCCCTGGATTCTGGGAGACTTCATAATTGTTAGAAGTAACACAACGTGGTGAAAGTAATACCTTGTGAGCTCTGAAATTCAGTTTTTGTTTGTTGTGTGTGTGTGTGTGTGTGTGTGTGTGTGTGTGTGTGTGTGTGTTACTGAGATTAAACTCAGGGGAATTCTTCCTCTGAGCTTGACCCCCAACCATTAAACAGGGTCTTGCTAAGTTGCTGAGGCTGATCTTGAAACATTTTTTTCCTTTCTTTTTTCTTTTGTATGTTTCTTATCCTTTCTTTAATGTGCTTTTATTGGTGCATTATCATCTCACCAAAGGCTGGATCTTGAACCTTTGATTCTCCTGTCTCAACCTCCTAAACACTGAGATTACAGGTGTGGGCCACCATGCCTGGCTGAGGCTAAATTTTAAGTGATGATATAGCTTCTGTTTTGGTGGGATATTTGTTATGAAAATTTAAGCCACCAAGTAAGAATTTTATCCCCTCAAATAATGCTGTAGAGGACCTCTATATGCCAGGGAAAATCACATTTAGTCATTACTAGTCCTGTTTGGGCACCAGAAGAACAAGTGAAGCAATCTCCAGATGATGTGTTCCCAGCCATCTAGCTACTCTCTGTTTCCATGTCCGCAGACGATGTCCCAGGCATTGAGGAACAAGATATCCCTACTGTGTCATTTCTAAATTTCTGACCAACCAAGTGTATGAGTATAGTATTCTAAAATACTTGGGGTTTTTGGCATTAGATGATGGAGTAGTTTGTACACAGCAATTGCAACTTCAATAGTATCCTTTGTTAGTTATATGAATTCTCCCACTTTGTAGTTTGCATTTTTATTTTAATGATGACTTTTGATAAAATGAAGTGCAGTTTTCAACCTTATTCCTCAAGACTCATGCTTTCATTGGTTCTATCTGATAAATACTTTTTTATCTAAAGGTCAAGAAAATATTTTCCTACGCTAACTTTTGGAAGCTTACTTTAATTTTTATTTTATGTCTATTTTTAATCCACATTCCAATGGAAATTAGCTTTTCTACATATGGTGTAAGAGTCAAGATTTGTTTCTTTTTACTTATGCAAATTCTGTTCACACAATAACATTTATTGAAAAGCTGATATCTTCTCCATTGGTGTTTGGGCCTATTTCTGGTTATCTCCTCCCTTCTTGGTCTATTTATCTTTCTTTGCACTTTACCATGTCCTATCTTTTGAAGTATTTATATATGATTGCATACATTCTCTCATGTTATCTTTCTTCAAGAAACTATAGTTCTTAGCCATTTGGGGGCCTTTGTATTTCCATATCAAATTTTAAGCCAGTTTTTCAATTTAAATGTGCATACACACACACACACACACATACACACACACATCTGCTGTGATTTTAATTGCAGTTTTATTGAACATATGGGGCAGATTTGGGGAAATTTACATTGAGCTTTCAATCCATAAAAAAAGTTTATTTCTCAATTTGAGTATTTTTTATTTCTCTCAATAATGTTGTAGACTTTTCTGTGTAGAGATATTTTGTGTCTCTTATGGAGGTATTCCTACATATTCTATATTCCCCTCTTATAAGTATTTCATTTTCTATTTTTAATTAATTGGTGCATTGTAATCATACATCTTTGTTAGGTACAAGCTGATACAGGTATATATGCACTCATTTCTCATTTAACCCCTTCCCCAATTCCTACCCCACTCCCTCACCCTCCATCCTTCTCAAGTTCAGTTTAGTGATTGACTTTGATATATTTGTGAAAGTACATCGCGTGTCTTAGGGTGTCCCCCCAATTCCCTGTCCATCACTTTCAGTTAAGTCAACTTCTTTGCTTCTCTAGGGTTTTTCCTTTTTCATCTGGAGTCCCTCTTATACCCCATCTTCTCCCTAGCATCCACATATTAGGGAGAACATATGCATTTTTATTCTTTCTGACTGACTAATCTCACTTAACATAATGTTTTCCAGTTCCATCCATTTCCATGCAAACAACATGATTTTCTTCTTCTTTATGGCTGAGTAAAATTCCATTGTGTACATATCCCGTAGTTTTGTAATCCATTCATCTGTCTATGGACATCTTTGGCTAGTTCCATAATTTGGCAATTGTAAATTGTGCAGCCATAAACATAGATACACATGCTTTGGTCTGATAGTTTTGTTTCCATTCTTTTGGGTAGATACCCAGAAGTAGTATTGCTGGGTCATATGGTAGGTTCATTCCGATTCATCTGAGAATCCTCCATATGGTTTTGCAAAGTGGTTGCACTAATTTTCAATCCCACCAACAATGTATTACTGTTCTCACTTCTCCACACCCTTGCCAACATTTTTTGTTGTTTGTGTTTTTGATGATTCCCATTCTGATTAGGGTTAGGTGAAATCTCAAGGTAGTTTTGATTTGCATCTCTCTGATTTCTAATGATATTGAACATCTCCTCATACATTTTTTGGCCATTTGTATTTCTTCTTTTGTGAAGTGTCTATTTAGATCCTTTGCCCATTTTTTGATTGGGTTATTTGTTTTCTTAGCTGTGAATTTATTGAGTTCTCTGTATATCCTAGATATTAGTCCTCTATCAGAAGAGTAGCTGGCAAAAATTTCTCCCACTCTGTGGGCTCTCAGTTGAGGTTCTTGATAGTTTCCTTTGCTGCACAGAAGCTCTTTAGTTTAATACAATCCCATGTATTGATCTTCTTTTGAGTTGCTTGTGCTTTGGGGGTCTTGTTGAGAAAGCTTTTACCTGTGCTTATGTGTTGAAATGTTGGTCCTATGCCCTCTTCAAGTAGCTGCAAGGTCTCTGGCCTGACTTCCAGGTCTTTGATCTACCTGGAGTTGACTCTTATGCAGGGTGAGAAAGTGGGGTTTATTTCCATTTTCCTGCATATGGTTAACCAGTTTTGCCAACACCATTTGTTAAAGAGGCTATTTTTTTTTCCAGTGTATATTTTTGGCTCCTTTGTCAAAAATCAATTGACTGTAGGCACGTGGGTCTGTTTCTGAATCTTCTATTCTGCTCCATTGGTCTTTGTGTCTGTTTTTGTGCCAATACTATACTGTTTTTATTACTGTGACTTTGTAGTAGAGTTTGAAGGCAGGTATTGTGATATCTCCTGCATGGTTCTTGTTGCTAAGAACTACTTTGGCTATTCTGGGCTTTTTGTTGTTCCAAATGAATTTAAGGACTGATTTTTCTATGTCTGTGAGGAGTGACCTTGGTAATTTCATAGGTATTGCATTGAATCTGTAGATCACTTTTGGGAGGATGGCCATTTGGATATTTATTCTGCCTATCCAAGAGCATGGAAGATCTTTCCATCTTCTAAGGTCTTCATCAATTTATTTTTTCAACTTTTTATAGTTTTCCTTATAGAAGTCTTTTACCTCTTTGGTTAGGTTTATCCCTAAGTATTTTATTTTTGGGGGTGCTATTGTGAGTGGAATTGTTTTCTGGATTTTTTTTTTCACTGGATTTATGGTTGGCATACAGGATAGCTTCTAATTTTTTTAATATTGATTTTGTATCCAGACACTTTGCTAAATTTGTTGATCAATTCTATACATTTTTTGGCTGACTTTGTTGGGTCTTCTAGGTATAGTTCTATTTTATTACTTATATGCTATTTTTATTTTGTGTATATTTGTGTGTATTTACCTTGTGCACATTGACTTTGCTAGATTCATATATTTTAAAAAGTTATCTCATTGTACTTTTGTATTTCTTCATATGAAATTACTTCATCTGAATATCATGTTTTTATTTCTTCCTTTCTAGCTTTTTTTTTGGAAGGGAACTTCTTTAATATAAGAAATGGTATTTTTTTATTGTAATAATTTGTGCTTTGTATATATTCATTATTGTTAGGTACAAGTTGTTAAAGACAATTGTGCACACATTTCTCATCTGACCCTTTCTAGCTTTTTAAAATGTTTCTTATTTGTGGTACTTAATAGGATCTGAGTTCCAATGTTTAATAGAATTTTTTTTTGTAATAAACAAGAAGAACATTTTATTACTAACCTGGGTCAGGGTTGAGTCTAACCTGGATTAGGGTTCCGCCTAAGTCATGGCTGCAGAACCCCAAACCTGGGTTTGTTCAGCCTTATATAGAGGTGTACAGAGGCGGGGAAACTTTTCACGTGCGTTGGAAAGGTAACACAGAGAAGGCACAGGGATTGGTGGAGCCCTGTTACTGGAAGGGAGGGGGCTGTCAATGCCCTACATTCCCCCCTTTTTCTTTTGTTTATATGAGGAATTCTCCTCACATGCTATATACAGGGTTGGGCAAGGTTTGATACTGTTGTCTGAGGACCGTGAGTTGCACTGTAGTATGCAAGGCCCAAATGTGAATATGAGTATGACAATAATCAGTGGTCCTAATACCAAAGTCCACAAAGATGTGTCAACGAAGTACAGCATGACTTCCTAGCCATCAGCATGAGCTTCAAGGGGTTGTCAGGGTTGGCTGTCTCTGCCCACTCCTTTTGGACTCTCTCAATGTCCTTTTCACTGGCCTTCCAGATCTGGGAGAGATGTATTCAGACTCCTATGCCGTCCACCTTTAGGGCAGTTGGGGTAACAAGGACAACCACAAAAGGCTCTTTCCATTTAGCCTCTAATGTCTTTTGGTGATGCCGCTTGACCCAGACCCAATCTCTGGGTTCTACATACTGTGGGCCCCTATAAGGAATTTAGAATCGGCTTTTATGGCAGGATGAGGCAGAGAGCCAAACGTGATTTCAAAAGGGGTTACATTAAGCATGTAGGGCATATTTCTGGTCCTGTATAAGGCATAGGGAAGGAGCATGACCCAATCTCCACCAGTTTCTATTGCCAATTTAGTTAAAGTCTCCTTTAAGGTTCTATTCATCCTTTCTACCTGCCCAGAACTCTGGGGGTTTTATTCATAATGCAATTTCCAATTAATCCCCAGGGCTTTGGAAAGTCCTTGTATAATTTTACTTACAAAAGAGGGTTCTTTGTCTGACCCTATAGTAATAGGAACTCCATATCTAGGTATTACCTCGTCTAACATTTTCTTTGCTACTATAATAGCCATCTCCATCTTAGTAGGGAAGGCCTCCACCCACCCCAAAAAGGTATCCACCATAATTAGTAAATACTTATACCCATACTTGCCTGGTTTACTTCCATATAATATATTTCCCAGAACTGTCCTAGTCTCCACCCTCTCTCCCTTTTACCTTTGCATTGGTTAGACTTTTTCCCTGGTCACATGACCTAGCGGGCATGGCAGTCCTCAATTATCTCTTGGACCATCCGTCGCTGGTGCCAGAATAGTGAACCAGCTTGACCAAGTAAAGAGAGGAGCTCCTTTCCTCCAAGATTTGTAGACTGGTGAAGTTGTTGGATCATGTGTTTTCCCAAATCCTTAGGGAGAATCCAATTGCTTTCAGTGTCCGTCCATGTACCATCCATTATGGCCTGACTTTGCTTTTAACTTTTCTCACATCCCAGAAACCTCTTTCTGGGAATACTCAGGTGAGGGTGGCAAGGGATTTGCCCCATCACAGACAGTTGTGCAGCCATAATGTAGGGGGTTTCAATTTTTTTCTGTTGTCATAGCAGCTATCCGTACTGCTTCATTGGCCACCCAGTTGCCTCTTGCCTCTGGGCCATCCCCTTTTTTTATGGCCTGGGATATGGATCACAGCTACCTGTTTTGGCTTCTGTACAGCTGCCAAGAGGTCCAGTATCTCTAACTTATTCCTGATTTCTTTTCCTTCTGCCATCATGAAACCCCATTCTCAATACAATGCCCCATGCATATATAATGTCTTGAAGGCATAGCAACTATCAGTGTACACAGTCAGTTGCTTCTTTTCAGCCTGCTTTAAGGCCTGAGTTAATGCAATTAACTCCGCCCTCCGTGCTGAAGTGCCCTTCGGCAGGCTGTTTGCCCATATTACCTTGCCCTTGTTGTCCACCACTGCTGCCCCAGCATACCTTTGTCCATTTTGCATAAAACTGCTCCCATCTGTGAACCATACACAATCACTCTGGTTCAGGTGCTGGTCTCTTAACCCAGAAGTGATTGAAGTCACTTTGGATTGAAGTCACTTCTGCCAAGACTTTAATACAGTCATGCACCGGAGCCTCAGCCTCCAGGATAGGCAGTAAAGTAGCTGGATTTAAAGTGATAAGGTTCTGAAAGAGTATGCGGGGAATATCTAACAGGAGTCCTTGGTAATGGGCCAGCCGGGCATTGGTTATCCATCGGTTTGCAGACTGCTTTAGAATCCCCTCTATGGCATGTAGAGTAGTTATTGTTCATCCTTAACCAACAAGGCAGTGGCTGCTATCATTCAGAGGCATGGAGGCCATTCTGCTGCTACTAGGTCCAGTTTTTTTTATAGGTAGGCTACTGGTCATTTCCAAGGTCCCAGGGTCTGAGCCAGTACCCTCTTTGCTATTCCCTTTTTCTCATTGATATATAACAGAAAGGGCTTTGAGGGATCTGGTAAGGCTAGGGCAGGTGCCTCCAGCATAGTTTTAGAGTTGGTGAAACATACCCTCCATTTTGGGGGTCCATGTCCAGTTTTTATCTCCTCTACTCCCCCAGTAAAAAGGTTTTGCCATCTCTGCAAAATTTGGGATTCGTAATCTGCAGTAGCCCACTGATTCCAGGAACTCCCTCACTTTTTTTCTGGCTGGTGGCATTGGGATCTTTATGACAATTGCCTTCCATGCCTCCATTAGCCATTTGAGGCACATTTTAGTTTATAACCCAGGTAGGTAACTTCTTCCTGGCATATTTGGGCCTTCGTTGCATTAGCCCGGTACCCTAGTGATCTTTGGGCACTCTTGGGCTTAGTGTCCTTTCTCTCTGCAATTTACACCCTGGTCCTTTCTAATCAGCACAGTCTTCCATTGTCCTGCCAGGCCCTGCTCTGCCTGCCTCTCTTGTCCCTGTTACCCC